>JAVIAB010000108.1:51021559-51174059 GCA_032433765.1 Megaustenia siamemsis
TTATAATATAAAACTATTGTAATGTATTCTTCCCAGATTCGACAACAATTTTATTACTGTCATTTTCATGATTGGTTGAATGAGGATTATTTATCATAGTCTAATTGTATAGTTTTCAGTCACTCGCAACTGGTATATCGTGCCTGCTTATTTGAACGTCAATGTCTCTCTAGCACTGTCTCAGTTTCCCAGTTAATCGATCCCTTAATGTTCCTTGAGTCAGCTTAATCTCTCATTCCCTGTATCTCTTCTTCCAACATTTTTATTTCTGCTTGCCACAATATGTTCCAGGGGTATAACAATTCATCAACATACATAAACATGATGATGATAAGAATGAAAATATTAAAAATAAAAGGGAAGGAAACAGGCGCACGCCTTTATGTAGGAGACGAACAAAATAAAAGTAGAACGACGTATTAATTTAACCTCGATAATTGTACACTCATATAACAATTAATATATTTACTTTATCCATTCTTTAGCAACCGCTGTCGCACTCAGTCTTTTCAAAGGCGATAATATATATCTGAAGACCACAAGCTATGTTTCAACATTTTCGGGGAAAGATAATGAAATGCATGCAACTTTCGTCGGTTACAGGCTAGAAGGTTAACCAGTGAAAGATCGTGTTCAGACTCGTGTGCAAGCTGTAGAACTTGAACCAGCTTGTGTCTTATTTGTAAATAAGAAATAAAGAGTTTGAAGAGAACTGATGTGTATCTTTTTATTTGCTGTCTCTTACCATTTAAAAAAAAATAGTTATGCATCAGGAGTGACTTTCTATTTTGCTATTTCAAGTTTGAATGTTACTGTACTGACGTTACAAAGAAGATCAAGGAACACAAATTGTATCTAGCAGAACTAAGCTAGAGGACGCAATAGAAGCGATAAGTAAACGCCGATCTTTCGAGCTTAAATGATATGTCTTTAACAGAAAGAACATTTCCTGTTAAACACGACAAACCTTCACATAAAACATGTATTGCTCTGCAAATGAACGCACTGAAATTATAATATATATAATTTGGTAATTAATCCGAATACACTTTCACTCAAGATTGACCCACTTGCTCAAATGTATTACTGAAGCAAACAACAAATGTGAATGTCTACTCTCAGTTGATTTCAAACATGGTTCAAAGTAATGCAAACATCATCAACTCCCTTATGTCACAATATACAAGGAGTAAAATCAATCAACTGCGTCTGCGACCAAATATTAATCAATATTTTGATAAGGTCTTTCATATTATCAGATTTTAGTCTAAAATAAAGATCTTTATTGGCGAGAATTAATTGTTTAATGCTGATTTTTCGTTATCGCCAACATCAAACAATGGCGTTCTTCCAGGGATCTATTGGAAAATAATGTGTAATAATACGATAATAAATATAATAATAATAATCGTAATGGTACTAATAACACCAAAATCGGTAGTTAACGTAATGTGCTCTTTTAATTCATTGATCACTACACTAAATTAAAATTGCAAGGCTATTATTTATGTTGTCGATAAATGTTATACGAAAAAGTGAACATGAACTATATTTATTTCAATACCAAAAGAGGTTATTTTATTTTATACTGCAGGGTGCATGTTCTCTGTAATGTTTTATACAACTCTAATCTTCATTTGGAGGATTATTCACACTTGAAGAGAGCAATGTATGTATATATATATATATATATATATATATATATATATATACGTATTGCACAATTAATTTTAATTTAATGTAATAAACAATTTTAACGCCATGTAAAATATAATAACATCTACATCTTTACCTAATTACGCCATTTTACCTGTTACCCTCCTGGGTTAGTGTATAGTCCTCACTTAAGTAAACTAGCTTGTTCATATTGGAATTTAGCTTCCATGACACCTGCTCCGAAGTTTACTTTTTCCTGCTCGTGATGCTCATCATCGGCTGCATCTCAAATGTGATATCTTGCACCCAGCTCCCTCTAGATCGTCATCTTGTTCCCTCTCTCTGTCTCTCTATTGTAGAGTGTAGTATATAATAAACTTTACATATGTAGAAGACGTTTTAAAGTTATTCAATAGATGAAACTTGAGAGGTATAGAAGAGTTTGGCCCCCGTCATATTTTAGAATGAGCTTGAGTAAAGGAGAATCATTGACCACTACATATGTAAACAAATGTTTACTCAAAAATTATTGATGCCAGTTGAATCAAAAATAATGGTTTAAATTGCGTAACATTTACTTTTACTGCAACTTCACATTTTTAAGCATTCATTTGCATTTCTTTGCCTGGACCCCTTTAAATTGCGTTGCAGGTTTTGGTTGTGTGATGACAATGCTTGATCTTGTCATGGGGTTTGTTCTTGCTTGGACGTTGTACGTGCAATTAAAATAAAAACATATTCGACATTTGCTGACGTACATTCTTTTTTTTTATTACTTGTATAGTTTCTTGTAATAAATGTTGATGTTTATTATCATATAGGCGGTGAGCATATCTCTCTTTCTGGGATAAATGTATAGAACGTCTAAATGTTTTATGATGCTCTGCGGTTTTGAACAACCGGATGGTACATTGAATGCAATGTGTACTAATTTTATAATGGGCATTACTGTCCCCGTTCATATTTGTAAAGATACACAATTATATACTATGACAGAAGTGAGTAGTATATACACAGATGTAACAATGCAATTGTTACAATGGATTTACTACCAGGAACGCATGGAAGTGCTAAGAAATGACAATCAGAGAGACTTTAGAACGGATGGTGTCACTGCAGGCAGGGACCTTCTCATATCTGCTAAAACCTTGTTTCAGCAAACAATAAAGTGTTCTTCCTAATTGCTCACACTATTCTTGTGAACGTGTTGCATGTTGAAATATGAAGATACTCAGTTCACAATGCACACTTCCGTGTTGTTGGAAAGTTTGTCGTAGTCGGCATGACTTTCACGTGTACTTGTAGACTTTGTGGTCAGTTAGTGTGCCCCACGAATCGCTGTACCAACAAATGAAGTTAGGCATCCACTTCAGTGAAATACTCGATCCGACCGCAGTCCAGCTGGTACGGAATGTACAGTTGAAGACATATCAAAGCCAGGACCTGGCACTGTTTTACTCCAATCAACGGTCTGTCGACTGCAGCATGAATCTTCACGTAAAATTCATGTTAACTTTGGTTATAATGTTAACGGACCGGACAACCGCTGTCTCTGCAAACGATACCCAGACCAGAAATCAATTGAACAGGCACTGCAGCAAAAAATATCGCAAGCCCGAAACCTAATTAGACTAAGCGGCCATCTTGACCTATCGTACCGGAAGTGTTCGACAAATATATAAAGTGACTTTAAACATTTTAAAAAGTAAGGACACTTATTAATTTGAGATATGTAATAGAATCATTTCAATAATTAATTAAGTTGTATTATAATTCATCTCATGTTTAACATAGTATATGTTTTCTTACTGCCAAAGACATAATGTTCAGTTTGAGGCAATATAGAGTTCACTTCCGTCATCTATTACGTTCCTTATCTCAGTTTTGCTCGATGAAATTTGTATCCTTTAACTTTCTGTGGAATGGCAGCAGAATCACATGCAGTCTTGGAAAAATAAACAAAAATTCGCCTTTGCTCCATGATCCAATTTATAAGAAACAGCTAATAAGAGATGAAAGCTCACTTCAAAATATTTAATTCTTATTTACGAATAAAACAAATGTTGCTCCAGCTACTATGTCTAGCACGTAATTGATTTCTAATGTACAGTCTGTAAACCATGCATCACGTGTCTTCCTAAATCTTGTAACCGACGAAATGTGCATATATTTCATCTTCTGTTCCATAAAATTGTGCTTCGCGGGCTGCGGTCTTCACATTCATCTTATCGTCTTTAGCAAGATTCACGACCACAGAGGATGCTACAGAAAGTGAACAGAAAAACAAATATTAAGCGCTTAACCAATCTACAATCTTCCAAGATAAATTAATTTAAAATTCCTCCTAAATCTTAATATCGGGTATGAACAGGCATATAGAAGTTTAATGATGATAATATTAACGATTGTATCGTTATTGGACCTTGCACAAGAATATGCGCACAATACAGATCCTAAACGGAATGCCGCTTGAATTAAGGACAACGAATGAGCTACCTTAATTTTACTTTCACTGCTACCATTTCATTTTCTTCATTTTGGGGGTGGGGGGGGGGGGGGAAATTAGCAACACAGTCACAATATTTCATGAAATAAGACGAATGGTTTTTAAATTTAATAACTTTAGGACAACTACTACATAGAGCTCTGTTGTTCTTGTTACGTAAAGCCCCGCGCTTGGTTTTTGGTACTTGGATGTGGGGTCGGGAAGGTCGTTATAGTCTACTGGATTCAGCGCTGTCAGAACGACCCTCTCGCAGCAGCGGTTGTCTTCGTTCTTTACATTAATAACTGTCCGCTTCGGGACAATAACAATACAAGGTAAATGAGGCAGATGCAGACCAAGACTAAAAAGTACCAGTAACATCAAAATATGGGCAAGTCAGCCTATGACAATCTACGCCATCAAAGTAACAGAGAGCGGATTGACACTCCATGGTATACCATTCAAAGATGATGACGATAATTCGGGATATAATGCGCCGTCTTGATATAACTCTGTCCACAAAGCGGTTGGTACTCAGCCAGTCGTAATTTTAACGATTTAACAAGCTTTAGCGGCCAACTTTAATTCTCTTCCGCACTTTAAAATTATTTCCATTATGTTAATCTCCTCTTCTCTGAGTTTCTGCTCAATCTCGGACTGGTTTAGAACAGTGTAAAAGTAACCACCGCTAATTGTTGATTCTCCTTCAGCACTTACCTTCTTAAACACGGTATTCAAAACTAGTTCAGAAATAAGACTCCCTTTCTGAATCTGTTTTGATTCCAAATCTGAAATTTTAGGAACAATAGCCTGGATGAAAACCCGAGCGTCTGCTTCATGGTGGTGGCCTTTGGTCACATCTGTTCAGCAGTATTTTTTCTCCATTATACTATAATCTTCCAACAGTACCCATTGCAGTGGGTTATTAATATCATCAGCCAACAATGACAGAAGCTCGTGAGTTCACCCACAGCTTTTGCTTGATTTCGACATATAGCGGGTTAAACGTACTTCCGTCCCTCGTGCTTACTGGGTGCTGAGAACAGTCATTGATGATTCAGTGACTTAGGCATCGCGTAGGGAATGGAGTAACCCCGAATGTTGGGCTGGAACGTGTTCAGCTTGTGCTGGTTAAGAGTTTCTTGTAATGTAAGAGTCTCTTGTAATGTAAGAGTCTCTTGTAATGTAAGAGTATCTTGTAATGTAAGAGTCTCTTTAGTCTGGTGTACACCATATGGAGAGTATGGGAGTCGAGCCCCTGTCTCTCGCTCATATTCATCACGAAGTGCACTAGACCTTGTGTGATGCAATATGTTGTTGTTGTTGTTGCGTTCGCCAGCTTTCAACTCTGACGAAATCCCTAGAGACTAGGAACTGAATATTGCGTGTTAATCCATTTTTCCCTGGCATCCGTGTGCACAGGGGTCCCTCGCCGCACAGGTAGATAACTCAGACTTCGGAGGTACTCATGTTTTTTCGTCGATGAGTAATTGACGTTTAACCTGGGTCTCGCTGCTGAGACCAGGGGTGGTTGCCGCAGAGAGAAATCATAAATAAAAATCTCAACCGGTGTAGCCGAGATTTTAATCCACAACCTCTCTATCTCGAGGCCGGCGTCTTGCCTCGAGACCAACCAGTCCCCAATGGACTTGAAATGTGAGGAAACTGCAACAAGGAACACTTTTCATGCATAACCTTCAATGGTTCCCGCCGCTTATCCACCATATACCGGAAGTTCACGTCCTACTGAAAATGATGATCGTCATATTAAACAAAATAATGTATAGCGCTTGATGATGTTAGGCCATCGTTGTTGACTCCAATTCCGAACATATAAATACACAGTTAGTGTGCAATATGAAACAGCGTAATGGTCTGTCTCTTTAGATTCTAGTGCGCATCTCTACCCTCTCTATAATTGTATAAAATGGCGGTGTGAGTCTACTTCAGTTCATCTAGAACTGGGCAGAAACTCGTATTTCCCTTTTCTTGGATCCGGTGTAGACGACAACTTAACGCGGTGACGTCGCATTAATATACACAGCATGTGCATGATATGACTTCCCATAACCCACATACGGCATGAGTGTATTGGCTGTTTTCCATTTTTAATGAGGAAGATATGTTTGGCGTAGAATGTATCACCAGACTTCTTCAGATCCTTAATGTAAATAATACAGCAATCGCAACTGTTTACGTTGAATACACACTGCAGTGTCGTTGGAGGGTTGTCTTCGGTATTTCTGGCTCCACACACACTGTGTGTGTAATAAGGTCTCTAATACTCTTCTTGTTTACGCTTCTAGGACGTGACCTTATACGGCCAATTTCCACTTTTAAAGGATAAGATTGTTGCTGACGTCCACCTCTGTAGAAAAAAAAAAACCGGTTGTTTATGGGAGAATTCGTATCACATGTGTGATTCTTTTTGGCGTGATTTATTTGAGCTTACCTGCGGTGTCATAACCGTTGGCCGTACGTGCAAACAAAGTAATCACAGACACGTCATTCTTGTACAAATTAAACGAAAGGTCTTTTCCACTTTCACTTACAGCGGAGATATGAAACATGTAGACCCCAGCCTGTTATTGAAAAACAAGCAAAAACAATAACTTTTGAAAATTGAAAAAAAAATAGATTACAAATTAGTTGGCTTAAATTTAAGACTCAGAGTGAAGAAGCAATCTTGAAAAAGACAAGGAGAAAATGACTCTCCGATCTGGAGAGAATGTTATACAATGTTATATCTTACATGGTATCTGTAAAAATAGGTGAACGACGCCAAAACAAATTGTCGTGCGAGGAATGAGAAAGATGGAATATCAAGGAAGAGTATAACTTTTTAACAGTTGTCTGAAAAAGATATGAGAGATTGAGAACAAGAAGATAAATGTTGACAGAATTAATGATACATAGCATAAATATTTTGAACCATGTTCCTTTAAATGTATATTGCTTCATTTTATGATTCAGATAAATACTATACATAATACCGGTTTGATTCGTTTCACAAATGTCCTAATCTATACAGTTTCTAAGATAAAACAGTTAGTGTTGTAATAAAACTGTAGTCCATGAAATCGGATGCAAAAAAAGGCATCCGGGCACACATATATAACAAGTCACCATCTCATCACCAAATTTAGAGTTTACAAGTCAGATGTGCGATCCATACTCTTATATGCAGCAGAAACATGGAGAATGAACCATAAGATGAACAGGATTTGAAGGTCGCTGCCTTAAGAAGACCCTAAGCATCCATTAGGATGAATCTATCTATCTATAAGAGGTAAAGGCATCAAGATGCACCAAGATCTATCTATCTATTGACCGTTCCATCCGTAGCCGACCCATATGGCGTAGACCAAGATATTCCTTCTCTTATCTAAGTTTTTGTTCTAGCAGTTTTTATTTTAAATGAATACTCACACCAATAAAGAAGACACCAGAAGTTCAGGCATTAATAATATCATTCAAGAAGTGAAACGCGGACATTGGGAAATGGCTAGGCCATGTTCTAGGAATGGAACTAACGAAGCATCTGCACCTAGCATTAACATGAGTACCTCCCGGCAAATAGAAGAAGTCTGCAAACGTAGACCATTGGTGACATGACAAATAACCATACATTATAAAATAAAAGATGCTGGCAGGTCCTGGCGAGAGTTGCCCATTCTTGCACCAAACCGGATTGGGTAGAGATCTCTTGTGAGTGCCCTATCCTCCAACCGGAGTTCACAGGATTACGAGGAAGTGAACTAATCATACTCACGATCATCACGTTTTCTGTTCTGTACAGAACATTGCAGCCATCACAATCCGTCGGAAATCGAAAAGTGTCTGTGTCTCTAGCTACATCTCTTTTCAGGGTAAAAGGTAAAGTACGAGACTTGAACCGGCGTCTTAGCACACGAGTTTACACCCATATGTGCTCGGCCGCCTATCCAGAAATGTTCTGAGATTACTGTATAGTGGCGCTTCAAGCATCGAAACTCAGATGCGAGGCGACATTCCTTACCTTCCCATGGTAATACCCTGGTACCCATTTCTGCCAACGGCTGGGTCGATCGTGGGGGTATTTTTTTTTCCAACCACGAGTACAATTCACAATGCTCCCAGCGGGAATCGAACACGGGTTGTCGGAACGTCGGTAGTCCAGTCGGGTGGTATTCACAACTAGGCTGTAAGGCCCCCTCAGGGTATTTATGTTGTCTTTAAAGCATCTTGTTTTTGGTCTGCCGGTATCTCGTTTTCTTGGAACAATGCCTTCCAATATAATTCTTGCCAGCCCACTGTGTCCTTTGACAGGAAAGTCGTATTTTACTTACCTCTCTAAGATGTTTTAAGTCAGTTTTTTTCTCTAATAGCTTTTCTTATGTCTTGATTTTTTTCTATTTTTATAACTCAAGATGTCTTTAATGAAATATGTAGCATTTGATTTCAAAAGAAGATAATTTTCTTCCTGTTCGATCTCTTTCTCACACTTTTTAGCGTGTCCACGATTCACAGCTACGTGTTAATATAGGAAAGTTATAGGGTAACGTTTATGGTTTTACTCCTGCTGTTTGTTTCTCTTTTATCTACAAATTAGGGGTCGAATAAATTTTACTCAATGAAGCGTTACTCTACCGAGCTTTAATTGATCTGACCAAGCATAAAATCATTCCCATACGAGGTATATATATTCATAAATATATATATATATATATATATATATATATATATATATATATATTATAAGGCGAAAGAAAAGAGAAAAAACATTTTCTAGGGGCTTTGCAAAATCCATGGTCGCCTAAGACTGATAGAGGCTAATACTAAATATATATTATATGGACTTAGAAGAGAAGAGACTCATGAAAAAGGATGGTAAACCCTGTGGACCAGCGAGCCTGACCTGTTCATTATGTGACCGCGTGTGTTTGTCAAACATTGGTAGAATTAGCCACGAGAGAAGCTGTTCGGCAAAAACAATACCTCAAAAAAATACGCAATAGCTCCACTAGACCGTCTGACAAGACGAAAAGGGCCATATATATATATATTATAGTAACCACTTAAAACACTACAGTACTGCATGATTTAACTACGTCCACACTATTGAGAAGGCTAGAGTCTGTCTATCCGTCTGTTTGTCTATCTATCTATCTATCTATCTATCTATCTATCTATCTATCTATCTATCTATCTATCTATCTATCTATCTATCTATCTATCTATCTATCTATCTATCTATCTATCTATCTATCTATCTATCTATCTATCTATCTATCTATCTATCTATCTATCTATCTATCTATCTATCTATCTATCTATCTATCTATCTATCTATCTATCTATATATCTATCTATCTATCTATCTATCTATATGTTTTTCTGTCTGTCTGTCTGTCTATCTATCTATCTATCTATCTATATATCTATCTATCTATCTATCTATCTATCTATCTATCTATCTATCTATCTATCTATCTATCTATCTATCTATCTATCTATCTATCTATCTATCTATCTATCTATCTATCTATCTATCTATCTATCTATCTATCTATCTATCTATCTATCTATCTATCTATCTATCTATCTATATATCTATCTATCTATCTATCTATCTATCTATCTATCTATCTATCTATCTATCTATCTATCTATCTATCTATCTATCTATCTATCTATCTATCTATCTATCTATCTATCTATCTATCTATCTATCTATCTATCTATCTATCTATCTATCTATCTATCTATCTATCTATCTATCTATCTATCTATCTATCTATCTATCTATCTCTCTCTCTCTCTCTATATATATATATATATATATATA
Source organism: Megaustenia siamemsis (assembly GCA_032433765.1). Lineage (NCBI taxonomy): Eukaryota > Metazoa > Mollusca > Gastropoda > Stylommatophora > Ariophantidae > Megaustenia > Megaustenia siamemsis. Next base: position 51,031,528 of record JAVIAB010000108.1, read on the forward strand.
TATATATATATATATATATAGTCAGAGAGAGAGAGAGAGAGTTTTAGTAGTAATTGTAATAATAAAATAACAGAGAGAAACGCAATGCAGGGAAGAAACTTTACATTAACCACTCATTATATTTTGTCACACAATATAGGTCATGCATTAATATACAGAAGTATTATCCATACATAATAAAAGTACCTGCGGAGCCGTAAAAGTGTAGCTTGTCGTGTTGTAACCACCGCTCTTGTTGAGAATAACAAAATTGAATGGAACTACAGTGTTGGCAGGCACAGTCTTACTTTTAAGCAACGCAGAGAATGCTATGTGTTTACCTGAAATATATGAAATATTGGGCTCGCACTTATTACTGTTATCTTATGTTCATTGTCAAAACGTGTTTTATATTGTACCACCTCTTTTCTTCGTCTCACTTATTCATCATTTCCTTTATTCATACTCCCATTAGGTCAGCGATATAACATATTGAAGCTATTTTAGAGAACACTTTTTGTACACAATTGCTTTTATTTTCTTTGTTTTTGTAAAAATCGGTTCATCTTTTTTTTTGACGTCACACCTTTAAGTTTAGGTTCTCACAATTTCTTCTTTTCACTCAAAATTATAATTGTCTTTGTTTTCTGTTTTCTCAGTACTTATATAATGTTTACTATAATGTGTATTAAATAACATTTATCTTAGTGGCACTTACTTATATACTTCAAAAGATAAATTAGTATAGCATACGGTATTTTTACTGTTTACTGTTTGAAAAATCTATAAATCCTTATATATATTTTTTCGGTCATATAAATCAACATGATGAGATGGGATTTCTCAGAAGAAAGGGGCAGATGTAGCTTCTGATCATCATTTTCTGATAGCCAAACTTAAAATTAAACTAAAAAGGTATGCTACAACGAATAAGCAGCTTCACAAAAAAACGAGGACGTGAATAGGACAACATACAAGAAAATCACTGAAGTCTGTAGAAATGTGGTTTTGCTGAAGAATGTTGAGAATACCATGGACAGCTAAGAAGAGTAATGAAAACATTCTGAAAGAGGCCAAGGCTAAATGAGAGCTAATTTCCAATATTAGGAAGATACGACCATCATTTTTTGGCCATATAATGAGAAGAGAATAGATGGAATATATTGTAACAACTGGGAAAATTGAGGGACGAAGAGATATAGGGAAGCAAAGAAAACAGATACCAGACAGCTTAACAGAATGGCTTGGCAGAAGGTCAACAACAGAAATGATAAATAACTGTCGTGGTCGAAAGTTGTGGAGAGACATGGTCACCTACGCCAGCAGGCACGGTACTTGATGATGGTGATATATATATATATATATATATATATATATATATATATATATATATATATATATACAGACAGGTATATATATGTCTACTTGTCTATTTGTCTGTCTATGTGCTAGTTTACCTATCTGTCAGTCTCTCTCTGTGTCTATTGGTCTCACTGAATATTGAGGCTAGTGATTTACGTAATGCTAATAAAATGTAAAACTGCACAGCAAAGAATAAACAAGTATGAATTTTGCAAGTATAAACAATTATCAGTTAAAATAAGACAGGCTCTTTAGACCTAACAGTACTGTGAGTAGTATCCATTTAAAATATTTTTTTTAAATAATTCATATTAGCAGTAACGTCATATGAATATTAGAATAAATTTACATATAATTTGACAAATGTAGGCACATACGCCCGCAAATATTCTGCTAATTGAGTTCTTACTGTACTGAAAAAAACAGTAAACCTACTGAAGGGAGGTCAAAAAGTAATGCACACCAATTTTTTTCTCGGCTAATAATAAAGATAGGAATATGAAATTTTGCACACTTAGAATATGACATGTTCCAATTATGTGCACCAAATTGCACAGCATTCTGATAAATATTACGCAATCTATGAACCGTTAAATTGGAGCTTGTCAACAATGTCCGTTACAAACAGCGAATTGTCATAGAATTTCTGGTTGCTGAAAAAGAAACTGTGGCAAACATTCATAAACGACTGTGTGCAGTGTACAAATATTCTGCAGTCGATAGGAGCACAGTTAGTCGCTGGGTTCAGAGAATTAAAGCTGCAGAAAGTGTACGAGTGGAGCTGCATGATTTACCGCGTTCTGGACGTGTTGCCTCGGCTACCAGCACAGACTTGTTAAACCGGGCTGATGCCATTATTCGTAAGGATAGGCGTATCACTAGTCAGCAATTGGCATTGCAGCTTACAGTCAGCAAGGGAAGTGCAATCGCAATTTTTAAAACTCTCGGATATTCAAAGATTTGCGCTCGATGGGTTCCTCGGTGCCTAACAAATGATCACAGAGTTCAAATGAAAACATTCTGTTCTGAATTGTTGGAGCGTTTCGGTGTTGAAGGAGAAATGTTTTTGTCAAAAATTGTTACCGGTGACGAAACGTGGGCACATTATTATGAGCCTGAAACAAAAATGCAGTTTATGGAATGGCATCATCCGCAGTCACCAAAAAGAAAAAAATTCAAAACATCTCCATCAGCCGGAAACGTGATGATCACTGTCTTCTGGGACATTGATGGTGTGATTATTGTTGATGTAATGACAAGAGGTGAGACAAGCAACTCGACAGCTTACATCAATACACTGACAAAACTCAAAAATCGGTTCCACAGAGTTCGGCCTAATAAGCCATCTGCAGATTTGTTGCTTCAACATGACAATGCACGCCCTCACACAAGTCTGGTAACACGGGAAGCAATCAACAAATTTGGTTGGACTGTACTGCCCCATCCTCCTTACAGCCCTGATCTGGCTCCCTCAGATTTCCATCTGTTTGGACCATTCAAAAAATTCCTGCGTGGGACACACTTTGACAATGATGAGGATGTGAACCGTGCAGTTAAAAAATGGCTACGCGTGCAGGACAAAACTTGGTACAAACGAGGCATTCATGACCTAGTTTCGCGTTGGCGTAAGGCAATACGCTTGGACGGAGATTATGTTGACAAATAGGTAGTGTCAAGGGGATGTTCAGCTACAATCTGTGAAAATTTCACACATTTTGCCCGAATAGTTCCCGAGAAAAAAGTTGGTGTGCATTACTTTTTGACCTCCATACGTATCAATATAGCAATCGAATAGTTGTATTAAATGGTGAAAACAGGATGGCATTAGAGGGAAGAAATGAATATAAACGCATGATTTAAACGGTTCTGACAAATGTTATGAAAATGCATGACAATTTTGATTTCGATTGGCAGGCGACCACCTTATTAAGTTTATGAAAAACGCATAGAACCAAGGTACACATTGTTGATAATCTGAAACAAATAAACTTCATACTACCTTCCGGGTTCAGTGGTCAGTTAAGCTCTTCGATCCTCCTAATGTCATAGAGAACACAAATTTTGATTGCAGCCATTACAATTTTTGAGTTTGTGGGTCATTACACTTCCAACATGTCTATAGATGTTCATGTACAGTCCTCAGAAAGTCCCGCAGTTTCCAGCGACTGCCGACGCCAGTTCTGTGTTGGTTGATAAGTCCCCTTATACGCACACGAAGTTTCTCGTTTCTGCCTGTGTCCCTCTTAACTCCCATCTCTTTAATCAGAATGAGTAACGTGGACTCATGGTTTTTGAACTCGTGTGCCCTTTCCACATCTTGGAGAGCATTGATGACGTCCGCCCGATCAATTGGTTGAACGTCTTCAACAATGGCACAGCTGTTCGCTCTTTCATTTCCCCGTACTCCAGTATGTCCTGGAACGTAGACAAATGTGGCTTTGTACGTATCTGCAATGACTCTACCCATTCCCTTCCTACAGACTCTGCCTCCACTTTTCTTACCATGCACATCGAATCAGTTAATCTGCCGGCGTGTGGAATCGTGTGACGTTAACCAGATGAATGTCCTGATCACTGCCACTTTCCTACATCGTCAAGCTACTCGTGATCATAACATCTGCAACACTGTCTTCCTGGACTATTCCCCATGCCGAGCGTGCTATAAATGTCCATGCACTCCTTTGGTGTCGTAATCGAATCTGTCTGTATAGATGACTGCATCAATCTGGTCGGTGTTATCCCATGTGTGACCATTGACCTTCGCATTGACCACGTCTGAGTGTAATAGGGTAGGGAGTGTCCTAACCACAAAGACACAGTAGAGTTTCGACCACACGTGGTCGGACGATAACAAAGACCCATGCAGCCCAATTAGAAGTCATTGAAGCGCGGCTATGGTTTGCCCTTCCCAGATCTTAGAACTTGTAGATTAGTCCGCGGGAATTTATAGAAGATAGTTCGAACTGACCAATTAGAGTTATGTTTAGCCGAACGGATACCAATCGGAGAAAAATAGACCCACACCGGGAGTAATTTTGGAAAGGTAGACGCTAGAGTGTCACTCTAGGACGAGGGGTCGACCTGGCGAGTATAACTCGACTGGCCTATAACGAGACCTGATGTGATCAATATATATCTAGGAGACTATAAAATATAACCTGGTCGTGATCATCCAGAATAATAGAACAAAGAAGTATGTGTTAGCACTCGGAAAAATTGACAGACAAACAACAATAGAAAAAAACGAAGAACAATATATGGTCCGAAGTGGGATCGAACCCGTACTCAGTGGCACCGCGCCTTGCCACGAGAAGCCGAACGCTTGGCACACTACCACGCAGCCAACTAAAAAATTGGCTATTGCAGTAGTGTCTTACACGATGACGTTCTCAATGACTATAGCATAGGGTAACGATCACAGACCGGAAATAAATTGTATATTTGTACTTTCCTATTAATGCAAGTATCTCCCAGTAGGGCTGAATACTTGTGTTGTAGACAAACATTTATTGGACGAAACAGCACGAATAGTAGTTCCCAGTGATTATATACTGGGTACAAATAATAATACATAAATATTATTATATGGGGAACTTCCGAGGCGATAATAGGGAATAATAGAACAAAGAAGTATGTGTTAGCACTCGGAAAAATTGACAGACAAACAACAATAGAAAAAAACGAAGAACAATATATGGTCCGAAGTGGGATCGAACCCGTACTCAGTGGCACCGCGCCTTGCCACGAGAAGCCGAACGCTTGGCACACTACCACGCAGCCAACTAAAAAATTGGCTATTGCAGTAGTGTCTTACACGATGACGTTCTCAATGACTATAGCATAGGGTAACGATCACAGACCGGAAATAAATTGTATATTTGTACTTTCCTATTAATGCAAGTATCTCCCAGTAGGGCTGAATACTTGTGTTGTAGACAAACATTTATTGGACGAAACAGCACGAATAGTAGTTCCCAGTGATTATATACTGGGTACAAATAATAATACATAAATATTATTATATGGGGAACTTCCGAGGCGATAATAGGGAATAATAGAACAAAGAAGTATGTGTTAGCACTCGGAAAAATTGACAGACAAACAACAATAGAATACGGGTTCGATCCCACTTCGGACCATATATTGTTCTTCGTTTTTTTCTATTGTTGTTTGTCTGTCAATTTTTCCGAGTGCTAACACATACTTCTTTGTTCTATTATTCCCTATTATCGCCTCGGAAGTTCCCCATATAATAATATTTATGTATTATTATTTGTACCCAGTATTTAATCACTGGGAACTACTATTCGTGCTGTTTCGTCCAATAAATGTTTGTCTACAACACAAGTATTCAGCCCTACTGGGAGATACTTGCATTAATAGGAAAGTACAAATATACAATTTATTTCCGGTCTGTGATCGTTACCCTATGCTATAGTCATTGAGAACGTCATCGTGTAAGACACTACTGCAATAGCCAATTTTTTAGTTGGCTGCGTGGTAGTGTGCCAAGCGTTCGGCTTCTCGTGGCAAGGCGCGGTGCCACTGAGTACGGGTTCGATCCCACTTCGGACCATATATTGTTCTTCGTTTTTTTCTATTGTTGTTTGTCTGTCAATTTTTCGGAGTGCTAACACATACTTCTTTGTTCTATTATTCCCTATTATCGCCTCGGAAGTTCCCCATATAATAATATTTATGTATTATTATTTGTACCCAGTATATAATCACTGGGAACTACTATTCGTGCTGTTTCGTCCAATAAATGTTTGTCTACAACACAAGTATTCAGCCCTACTGGGAGATACTTGCATTAATAGGAAAGTACAAATATACAATTTATTTCCGGTCTGTGATCGTTACCCTATGCTATAGTCATTGAGAACGTCATCGTGTAAGACACTACTGCAATAGCCAATTTTTTAGTTGGCTGCGTGGTAGTGTGCCAAGCGTTCGGCTTCTCGTGGCAAGGCGCGGTGCCACTGAGTACGGGTTCGATCCCACTTCGGACCATATATTGTTCTTCGTTTTTTTCTATTGTTGTTTGTCTGTCAATTTTTCCGAGTGCTAACACATACTTCTTTGTTCTATTATTCCCTATTATCGCCTCGGAAGTTCCCCATATAATAATATTTATGTATTATTATTTGTACCCAGTATATAATCACTGGGAACTACTATTCGTGCTGTTTCGTCCAATAAATGTTTGTCTACAACACAAGTATTCAGCCCTACTGGGAGATACTTGCATTAATAGGAAAGTACAAATATACAATTTATTTCCGGTCTGTGATCGTTACCCTATGCTATAGTCATTGAGAACGTCATCGTGTAAGACACTACTGCAATAGCCAATTTTTTAGTTGGCTGCGTGGTAGTGTGCCAAGCGTTCGGCTTCTCGTGGCAAGGCGCGGTGCCACTGAGTACGGGTTCGATCCCACTTCGGACCATATATTGTTCTTCGTTTTTTTCTATTGTTGTTTGTCTGTCAATTTTTCCGAGTGCTAACACATACTTCTTTGTTCTATTATTCCCTATTATCGCCTCGGAAGTTCCCCATATAATAATATTTATGTATTATTATTTGTACCCAGTTCGTGATCATCCATCAGGTTGTCGCCCAGATCACTAATTCAGAACAAAATTAATAGACGGGCACTTAACCAAACTGAGTAGTTCCTATGAAGATAATGAAATTGAGTGTATTCGACGACGAGAAATTGTTGAGATACTTTGTCACGTGGTTGGCATGAATGTTTTACCTGTCCTGTCGGCTTCATGTTCCTGATGTATCCACGTGCTTGCTGCCCTGAAAGATTGAAGGTGTGTCTGTATGTGCCTTTCGGCGAACCAGTCTGATGTAAGGGAGTTGTTGGTCAGGTTCGAGGTCTCTTGCTATGATGTGTTTTCTGATTGATAAATATGTGTGGTCCGTCACTGCCACGTGAGTTCTGCTTCCTACAATTCATGTCGAGTGTAAAAATACACAAGAATCTTCCCCTGAATGACGTAGGCACCGGTCTTCACTCCTCGCCAGCGTTATTGGTAAGACTACAAACCTGTTTGATGACATCGTCTGCTCAGCCTACTCAAGATTTCCCTCTTTGTAGCCTGTCACATTTCCTTGTGTTGAGCTCTTGGTAAAATGGATGCTTTTTCTCTGCATTTATCTTTAGGTGTGCTCGTGCTCTCCAGATCTTGATCCTGTTATCCATGTTTGGAAAGTAAAGTAGATACATCGTTGCTACACAGGCAGTGTTATTTCGGACATCACAATGTAATGCGCATTGTTTCATTCTGTATTTTCTCCAGCGTGTCAATGCTTCCTAACATGTCATCATTAATCATAAAATAAACGCAAATATAAAAGTATTCACAAAACATAACGCACCACATCTCAGGCTGGATGCCGTAGATACAAGAGTCAAACCAATAATTACTGTGAGAAACATGGTGATTGATTTCCTGCAACAGAAAAACAAATGAAAATTCAGTATGACAGTGTCGTAATTGTAAGGTCAGTAATGGAGATGGTGTGTCTAAATGGACAACAACTATTTCTGATCTCTAAGAATTTGCGAAGGATAATGATATTTCTATTGTCAGACTGATGGGTCTATACGGTGTAAAAGGGTCCTGTTGATCCGACGCGTTCAGCGAGAAAAGCAGGTATAATTACAATCAACACCCTATGGAATTAGTCAGTTTGCACACGCTCTGAGAAGTACTGAGACGGGTGTTGGTACAGATATGGGAATGTACCGACTGCAATGAAAGTTAAATAGAATTAAATGTGATAGAAATTACAAGCCTCGATCCTCAGTGAGGCCACAATAGTTTTTATAATCTCTGCAGTGACCAGCCTTTAGACATGAACTGAATTTATTTTGGGACTGCACATGGTATGTGTCTTTCACTATATCCAGAATCACCCCCCCCCCCGCTCCCCTCCCATATACACACACACTCTCCTCGCTCTCGACAGATAAGAATTCTGACGAATCCATAATGCAAATTTGTGTTGTAAAACCACAATTAATCCTTATGTTGCACACATAAAAGTCAAACACTGGCCTGTGGTAACTGTCAAAGAAGTCACTGCGTTCATTGGGATAATAATTTATGTGTTTGAACCGGCAGCTTTCATTCTCTTTATATTGGTAAACAAAACTATTGTACTCTGTGAGGCCAGTACCAGAAGTGATGGCAATAAAAAAAGATCCAAGAAAATGTGTCAAATTCCCCATAAGAATAACATCTCATTGGCTCCAAGAAGTGTCTCCATGAATGCTAACTGTTCGCCCTCTCATTATATCTTTGAACATCAAGTTTCCATCTGAGGGCAGACCATCAAGTTCTCAACCTGTTGATAAATGCATATTCCAGTTCAAATGAAGATCATCACTCAAGCAGTACATGCTTATGAAGCAAGCTGAAAGGTGCAACAAAGTCTAATTATTGGATTTAAAGAAAGGGGATATGTACCAGTTTGACATTTGCAGTGAGACAATGGATAGTATTATAGTTAAAGTGGGTCTCGATAACAGTGTGGTTGTACACGGACTTTCATTGTCTTTGCATGACCCATTTTCATATGTAACTTTTGACAACTGTTTTTTATTTTCAGCCCTTTTGGGGGAGAGGGGGGAAACAAACATTATTCAAAGAACATTAATGTCTGGCGTGTATCATAAAGATCCCAAGGGTTTATAGAATAAAACGTTTGAATTACATTCACTGGAAAAGTCATTGTGGCACCATACCTATAACTTTAGTTCCTTTATGGCTGTTATCTGAGAAAGATATAAGAATGGAGAAATTTTTGACCACTTGGCCAAAGAATAACACAGGCAAGCGTCTTAGGGTAGTGGGAATAGAAATATAATATCGTTGTAGTATCAATTTGGCCACATGTAATGATTACATAAAATTAATTTGTCCACCCTGGACTGTTATAAGCCTTAGGTAGTCCCATTAGAATACATATGACTGGTGACAGTCTTTAGATATGGTTAAGGAATGATCATGTAGAATGATTTATAGTTTGTGTTATTGCACATTATATAGCGTTAACACTATCTGAACATACGGGTAAAGAAGGTGCACATGTGAGCCTCTGGTAAATTGACAGTTAACACATGCTTGAAAAGAAGCTAGTTTGCCTAAGGTCATCCCTTTGTTACAATATTATTATTGGAGTCATTCACGTCACACCATCAACTTAGTGTTATGAGTACTCGTCACATGGGACAAACCCCAGTCAATTAGGGACGTGAGCACCCCAACAGTTAAGTAACCTCAGGGTACCGTGATTTTGGCATCTTAGTGCCTTGAGTGGGCATTAAACACTTTCACCTCAATCAAATAAGTGATAGATCAACACTATCACACTTTTATTGTGGATGTGAAATAGATTAAATAATAACAGTTATAACCAGAAGCAGACAAAACAGCAGAAAAATACTCTGTTCCCATTTACAGAGCTAAGTAAATCATACAAATGTATCGTGACATGAAAATAATTGGTCACTTAACACCGTGTATGCTTCACGCCTAAATACAAGTATAAGAAAGTTTTACTTTGATACATTATTACAAAAAATGGACACACACGTTACACTTTATATTTCTTGATATTTCGTTATCTCAGGTTAAAGTAAACACTCACATTCATAAGGACTAAACGCACATGTTCGCAGGATAAATATCGAGCACAGTTCAAAACACGAAAATAGGAAATTCGCCAGCACCAGATAACAACGAAATAAGTAAAACAAGCCACGTTTGAATGGAAAAAAAATATATTGTTAAAATATTTAATTACATCTAGAGCTGTGGGTATATTCCAGTTGAAATGCTAATGTCTTTATCTTTATCACACAAATCTACCAAAGAAACAGTATGCGAAATAGTGTGAGGGTATCGTTTAATGACAAAAAAGTGCAAAATAATTTCACTCAAAATAAACCAGAAATGAGATCTACAGAAGTCAAATCACAAATGTACCTTTATTTCATAGACTTCAACAAAACAGCTGACAAGTATATCATCCGATATAACTAACATTTTAGTGAGTATAAATGCTGACAACAGAAAGTCTGAGAATAATATGAAATATGCTTCAGCTGCTAAACATTTCCATGGAAAGTGAAAGCAATATGGACTGTTGCAAAGACTAAAATAAGGTGTTAGTCAATAATTTGAGCCACTCTTGTGGGACTTTACAAAAGATGATCCTCGACAGTCAAAGAATGGTGTTCCTTCCAGATCCTGACGACAATTTGTACATCTCTAGAAAGTAAAACTTTAGAATTCTGAAGAAAGTTTAAAATGTATTTGTCATTAACGAAAACAGTCGGTCTATGAAGATTTGAAATATTCTATTTTCTTATAAATGTCTTAACTAATGCTGAAATATTCAATGAAAGTGTTGGCAGTTAGAAAATTCAAAATATATATATATTTGTAATGGTGAACTTGGATTTTAAAAGAATGATCCTAACAAAGGTTGTTGCTACAATACATAACACTAATGTAGACACAAGTGATGACTTACCAGTGCTTTGTGTTGACATGTTATTTCAGCTGTAATTTTCAGAATATTTTATACAGTTGCTTAAATTGCTATAACATTTTGTTGTCGTCGGTAATGGTTTCGATAGGGGCTAATACTGCAATGATCACGATATTGCTGGATATCTAAGTTTCACATCTACGAAATGAGTGAAATTATTTCTAGTAACAGTAGAGCATTAACATTGGTGTTACATAACAGGCATCTGAAAGTTGCAACTGAACAACAATGAGAGCGGCCGTCATTGTTATTGCATACACAGTAAACAGTTTTATTTTGTAGACCATTTCAGCAACATTCCAAAAGCTGCATATAATCAGTTATGTGCCAGTACAGGATGACGTTCCAGAGGATCTTAGTAATCACTTCCAAATAGCGTTACTTGACTGTTTTTGACATAGGCTATTACCACAAGGGAACAGGCAAATAATTGCAATAATTTGGAGTGTTTAGTACACCCCACCACTGGCTCCTTATTACCACAAAGGCTGTAGACAAAAAAGCATTAAAAGCCATTGATGCATACATAACTTCGGTGTTTTAAATGACAATCTCAACTGTATGCCTTTAATTTTTGTGGTTGAGTCTCAGTGTATCATTTGTTGTGACACCAAATATTTATCCTTATTGTGACTGTGAGGCAGGTACTTTAATAATGTACTCCATCTTCCTTGTGGCTGTGAGGCAGGTACTTTAATAATGTACTCCATCTTCCTTGTGGCTGTGAGGCAGGTACTTTAATAATGTACTCCATCTTCCTTGTGGCTGTGAGGCAGGTACTTTAATAATGTACTCCATCTTCCTTGTGGCTGTGAGGCAGGAACTTTAATAATGTTCTTTAATTTAGAAACTGCTGTCTATCTATCTATCTATCTATCTATCTATCTATCTATCTATCTATCTATCTATCTATCTATCTATCTATCTATCTATCTATCTATCTATCTATCTATCTATCTATCTATCTATCTATCTATCTATCTATCTATCTATCTATCTATCTATCTATCTATCTATCTATCTATCTATCTATCTATCTATCTATCTATCTATCTATCTATCTATCTATCTATCTATCTATCTATCTATCTATCTATCTATCTATCTATCTATCTATCTATCTATCTATCTATCTATCTATCTATCTATCTATCTATCTATCTATCTATCTATCTATCTATCTATCTATCTATCTATCTATCTATCTATCTATCTATCTATCTATCTATCTATCTATCTATCTATCTATCTATTGTCAATTTGAGCCGTAGACTACGAAGAATACGTCAAAATTCTAGATTCTTGTGTCTGACGATCTTTCAACTTCCAAACCTTACACAGTACCAGCATATTGTCTCGCCATACAGTTTTGCTCTTTACTTATTTCTAGACTCTCCGTTGTATAAGTAATGATGGATAATATATTTGATGTGAAAATCCTTTTTTTTGTGCTTATTCATATCTGGTTTCCGTATGTTATCAAGGTTTCTGAAAGTCATTACAGTCTTTACTATTCTGATCCTAATTTCTTTTTGTACCTCATTCTTGATCTTGTTGTTGTTGTTGTTGCGTTCGCTAGTTTTCAACTCTGACGAAGTCCCTAGAAACTAGGAACTGAATTTTGCGTGTTAATCCATGTTTCCCTCGCAGCCGTGTGCACAGGGGTCCTTCGCTGCACAGGCAGATAACTCTGACTTCGGAGGTACTCATGTATTTTCCGTCAATGAGTAACTGACGTTTCAAGCCGGGCCTCGCTGCTGAGACCAGGGGTGGTTGCAGCAGAGAGAAATAATAAATAAAAATCTCAGCCGGTGTAGCCGAGATTTTAACCCACAACCTCTCTGTCCCGAGGCCGGCGTCTTGCCTCGAGACCAACCAGTCCCCATGGACTTGGGATATGAGGAAACTGCAACAAGGAACACTTTTCAGGCATATCCTGCAATGGTTTCTGCCGCCTATCCACCATATACCGGAAGTTCACGTCCTCCTGAAAATGATGATCGTCATATTTTTTTTAAATGTATAGCGATTGATGATGTTAGGCCATCGTTGTTGACTCCTATCTCGAACATACAAACACACATTTAGTCGTCAGATTATCCCCGTCGCACATCAAACAACAGACCGTAAGATTAGCGTACGGCCGGTCTAGGGATTTAGTATGAGCCATTACGATGACGTTTCCTGTGTGTTACCGGGGCTTCATTTTGAGGGAAGTTAAGAATAGTGACACTGTAACCTTCCAGGCATTTCGTAAAAGGCGACTGAAGAGGTTGATAGATGGCTTGACAAGCTGTCATTGTAAAAAGTATTGTTATGAAAACAACGCCATATATTTTAGAGCAGTGATTTCTGCAATATGTGCCACTTTGGCACGCAAGATTTCTGTTTTTGAGATTGTGGTTCTGCCCTATGTGCGGTCTTCGGCGCGAAAGGACAATAGATAGATAGATTACGATGATGTAATACACATAATAATGTCGGACGGACTGCAATGACGCGCCCTTTAGAATCATGATTACTCTAGTGAATGTAGCCTACGACGAACAGAACACAGTGCAAATTCCCTAAAGAGATAAAACTGCGGCTGACGAAGCATTTTACAGTATTGAGTAACATGGAAATAACTTGCGTCAAGCAAATCCAACAACGGTCATGAACAGTACCAATGTGACGTAAAACGCAGAACTAGCCTAGACGATAGAAGGTCGCATTCACAACACTTGATTTGTCGAAAATGGAATATTGCCGGCGTACGACTTCGTTTTATCGGCGCAGATGTAATAAGTAGATCATCATCTTAACTTTAACGCATACGAGTGCAATGGAGAACCGAAATTAATCAGACACCGAATGCACTTTCTGCAGCGATCGAGAGAACGTGGACTAGATCCGCCATCTTAGAAACGGAAGTATTTGAATTTGAATTCCAATTCGGAAGTTATTCTTGAACTATTCAGCTTCCAAGATTTACAATGTCTATCTACTTCGCTCACTGATTTTCTTTCAAGGTACATGTTCTTTTTTTCTTCAGAGAGAATATCATTTTTATTACTTTTGACTTTTATTGGATGATCTCAAAACAATTTGCCTAGCAGTTGATGACGTGGCTTTTTTCCTTTTGTTTGTATATTTTTTTATATTACTTATATATATATATATATATATATACCTGGCTGATGTGACAAACAGATAATTGCTTGTCTTGATTGGGTGATTACTTTTGAAGAAGATAGAGCTGTCGGTCCTAGCTGCGAGGACAATAACATACCTTCTACATACGCTGTCATCATATACAGTGACTTACATGACCTTCACATTGTTAAACGGGCTGTGATTCACATTACCGGAGTTGAGCTAGAGACAAAAAATAATAAATGAATATTATTATAGAGGGAAACTTCTGAGGCGATAATCAGTGAATCAATTCAGAGGAAGAGGTATGTTTACAGCACTCAGGTATGTTCACATCATTGTTTTCTGTTGTTGATTATTTGTCAATTTTTCCCAGTGCAGTAAACATACCTCTTCCTCTGAATTGATTCGGGAGTTGAGTTAACAGGTTGGTTGATGTATTGATTAGCATTACTTCGTTTACACGCTCAGGTGGCCTAGTAAGGACGCTAGTTCCTGCTCCCCAGCTTTATTTCTGCAACATGTTATTTAAAAAAAAATAATAGTATGCAACCAGAGTGGTTAATTGCATAAATTACTAATATTTAAAGCTGTCATTTCAATGGCTAAAGTATAAAGCATCACGTTATGATATGAATCTACTGATTTTGAATAATTTGTGCGCGCCAGCTGTCAGTTTTGTAACAACTCTGGATTATGACAAATTATCAGTAAGTTATGAAACGTACCTACTGGCGCAAGTGATGAAGTGACTCCATAAGTTACTATATATATAGTTCGTTTATAATCTTGTATTCCTTTGTGATTTGCTACCAAATGTCTTTTTTTTGCACTTTGATATCTCTTCTTCCGTCAATGATTCCCGTTGCCACAATAAAATACCCATGCCCACTTCTCATTACACAGCCAAACAATGGTTATTGTTTCCGTCTGGAATTGTTAACAAACTCTCTTTTTGGGGCGTTTGGGTACAGTTATATGACCTCGCACTATTTTTCTTCTTTGTTGTTCAGTTATCCAGTATTTACTTTCGCGTATCAAGACTGACTTTACGTAGATCTGAAGATAATCCTTATCTTATTTCCATTTGCAAAAATGGGTTTTGCTAAATATTTTTTGTTACTCTTTGTAATGCATTATTCTCATGATCTCTTCTACTTCTTACCGCCAATATTCGTTTATGTTAGTATTTCAGTTTGTTGATCTTCTATTACAAGTAATACTTTAGCAGCTGGTGTTTCTTATAATAGATGATCATATTTGTGTAAACTTCGAAAGTTTGTTTCCACAAAACTGGTTATGTAGCATGTGATGTACATTTACCTTCCAAATATTCACACTGTTAGATACGAATGTCTGGTTTATTTTTTTTTTCAAACTCTTCGCATATTTTTTTAGTAACATTTTGTTCAGCGGACCAATAATACGTATTGTATAATGATCTTAATGTGTTATGGTACAAAGTTTATTTGGTTGATTAAATAGGAATGTAATAATTTTAGTAAATTCTTTATCATTTATTGTCTTAAAAGAATGAAGGAAAATGTTCTTGACAGCAGCCTAATGTTTGCCTCATCTAATGCTTGGAGTGACGTCATATATTAATTCGTCCAACATTCAGAAGTTTTCCTTTATCTCTTCGGTTCTGACATCTTGTTGTACATGTTGGTAGTAGATCATTAGGTATTAGTAGATCATACGTAAATTTTAATAGCAAGTTGTTTTACTCTTTCTACTCTTAATCCACGTATATGGCTAATATATCTAGTCTCGGATTATTTGTGTTTTCATACTGCGCATGACAGCCCTGCCTTTTTTGTGAGTATTCTATATATTACTGTCGTCAAACTTCTTTGTTGATTATTTTTCATAATCATGGAGGTCTTTGATACAATATCCTGGTCTCTCTGTTATGAATCATTGTTTCTAGGTTTTCTTTATGTACTTGCAGCGATATTTTGATCGTTTTCTTTATTTCCTGCTAAATCGTTTGTCTAATTGTTAAGACATTGTATAATAATCCATGCCACATACTGATCGTATTGTTTCTGTTTTAGCCACTTTTCATTTCCATTTGCATTTTAATATATTTTCTATATATTTTGTATATGCACTAGCTCTTATTATGTGTTTTTCGTGTATTTGACGTGTTAATATAAATTACTTAATTTGCAAGCTCAAAAAGGAAAGTGTCGCCTGAATGAAAACAGAGGTGATAGATGGATAGATGGATCGATGGACAGATACTGGATGGATGGATGGATGGATGGATGGACAGATACTGGATGGATGGATGGATGGATGGATGGATGGATGGATTGATGGATGGATGGACAGATACTGGATGGATGGATGGATGGATGGGTGGATGGATGGATGGATGGATAGGCGGATGGAACAGTAGATGAATGGAAGAAAGAAAAGAAGGGAGTAAGGAAGAAAGCAAGGATGGATGAATGGAAAGATGGATGGATGGATGGATGGATGGATGGATGGATAGATGGATGGATGGATTGATGGGTGTTTAGATACATAGATACACATTAATTGACCAAAACATGGTGTATTGGTAGCTTAGACATTTGATGAGAAGATGTTACTGAACGTATCATACACGTATTTCCAGCTTTGGTTGCATTTGGCCTGTTCCAAAGTAAAACGTGTTTGTCAAATGGTTGTAAGTTCATCGTATTTTTGCTTTTGATAGAGCTCACTATTATTTGTAAACAAAGTATCCACAAAATAGAAGTATTATCAAAGGTGAAGTTAATTTCCTCATCGCAGAACGTTTTCTAAATGTTGACAACAATCGTTCACCATAAGAGAGTTCGCATTCTCTGATCATTTATTTGCATTGAAAAGATCATGCTGGCTTTCTGTACATTATTTAAATGAGCAATTTTTCCACAGCACACTTTTCCCTTTAGTGAACTGTAACAGCCATTAATTATTATTAATTTAAAGTAGATGTTTTAGATTGCATTTTTCTTTTTAGAAGCAGGGCCTTATTTTATAACCTATAATAGTGGCATTGTAATGCACTATTTTGACCACTTTCTTATCCCCAGATTTTCTCAATGTTTTTAAACAGTTGTTGTCGCCTCAGTTTGTTTTTTTTAAATATATATTTGTGTTCAATATCGCAGATTGAATAAAAATAAACTTTTTAGCCAATAATAAAAAAAAATATTACTATTATCATTATTATATTTGTAATAAGTATTATTGATATTTGTATTTATGTGATATCTTCCAATTTATAGGCCGAAGTATACATACGTTTTGAAATATAAATGCCTCACAGGTCGTTAACAATTGTTTGGCTGGCCGGTTCTGGCTGCGAGCCGCAGTTTCCCCATCGCTCTCCCCTACAGTTTGCTAATGTCATTGGAAATAACTGTTGGCTTACTATAACGATTTTGAAGGACAAAATGTACTACATTACAAAGGAAAGTATTAACATACAGGATTGTATTGGCATCGGTGTTTGAATTCCCAATATCGTAGCGTATATTCTCATCAAGAGCAACTTAGTTCCGTTTAATGGATTCATTTTTTTTTATGCATTGACTAATTGTGTAAGACCTATAGTTTCGTATGGCTCCGTACATGAAAAGTCTAAAATAAAATGTTGGCAGTATAGTGACATTTGTTGAAATATTTATCAGCCATCTGTTGCAACATATTTATCTGATTAAGAATTTATTAGACTATTGGTTGCTGCATGGGCTCAGAGAAACTACTGTCTCTACGAGTTCTCCATCACTCTAAAGCACGATTATTTATCAATTAGTCAACAATGGAAATCTTTAGACTGTGTGCATGTGTGATTTTGTATTTTAAATCCATCTATTTCTTACAAATCAAAAACATTTTAAAACACTAGGTAAAAAGAAGTAAGTCTGAAATTTTTGGATCCGTTTACTCTTATAGCTTCCTTTCCTTACCCATACACTGTTTAAACACTAAATTAAAAGAATAAGTCTTTCGAACTTTTTGTCATGTTGCATTTCCTTTTCTATATAAATTATTTAAGTCACCCTTACTAACTTGACACTGAGTTCACATACAGTTGTTATGTATCTGCTTCAAAATAGAAAATGAGCACTCTACTGAGCTTGTAGCACACGGAATAATAATAATGATTATTTTTCATTACCTTGAAAAGTTCAAATTGGGCCACACTTGAATTTGCATAAATTGCAGTTAATTCGTTTCAGTGTGATGAATTGTGGTTCCACAAGCCATTCTTATTGACACGAGTGTTCATTCGACTTCCACACTCAATACACGTTCTTCTGATGTTAGGGTCTGCATCATCGTCTAATAATTCGTTACAAATTCAAAAACATATGAGCAGCGTAAATATGTATGAAAATTAAATGTCCAACGGCTATAATAAAAATGTTATGATGTATGAATTATTTGGAAATATATATTTTGAAATATATATTTAAATATATATTATGTAGCAATATTTGGTTGAAAATAAATAGTATAAAATGCAACCATACGGGTATTTAAATAACATAATAGTTACCTTTTAATTATTCATGTTGATTATAGTTAGTAATAGGATAACAATAGGATGATAGATAATTCAGTCTACCTGACTGAAGAGGACAAACGAGACAGAGATCCTAATTTTTCATGACTGATATTTCACTGCTATGTCTTTTTAGACTGCATTTATCTTTAGAACTTTGTTTACCATTCTTTATCAATTGTTCTTCTAAGAGTTTCTTTTGATTGTCCTTAGTTCCCTTTATTAATCGATGTCCACGTAAAGGCCCATCATACGCGTCTTCTTCCACCCATTCTGAGCATATGATCGATGCACTGCCATCGTCCGTATAGCCATATCCGTCTGACTTTTGTTTCGGTCTCTGATAGCTTCATTTCGTGCAAATTCCCTCTCCAATTTAAGGATATTCGTAGGCATTTATTCTGGAAAGTAATGAGTCTCTTTTCTAGAACTTGAAAGGATTTCCAGCTCCCGCATCCGCATGTTAGTATGGATGTAACACACGAACTGAGCCACAACCAGCTATATATTTAACTGTTAGTAAATCGTTATTTGACTGTGGCTGAACAGACTGTGTGATTTGTGCACATTATGTGTTCTTACTATGTATTTTTTAAATTATCAAATGCATGTAAAAATGTGTGAAGGGCAATCGATGCCAAGGTGATACTGATCATAGTGTCAGCGTGAGAATGTTATGGTAACGTTTACAAAAAATAAAAGTATGTTGTGAATGTGACTGTAAAAGTATGCGAATGTAGTCGTAAAAGTGTTTAAATGTTATATTAATAGTGCAAGAATGCACTGTAATAGGATATTCGTTTGTCTGAGCCCCTCATCAGGCGTCTACAATTGGATTCCGATAGACCCAGTGGATAAACTAAGAGAAAGAAAATTGAAATGTATCTTTTTCATCACCCGCTTTTCATGAACTATTAAAAATGATGTGATTGTAGCATCGTACGTGTATGTAGCAATGTATGAACAAAATAACAATATTGCATCACTCTGGCTATATTTGCAAATGTAATACCTACAAGTGGGCACATTTTACTTTACTTAAATACCGTAGTAAAAATGACCGCGTAAACACGAATTCTTCAAAATTTGATATTTTCTCGTGGCCAAATGAAAACCCTTCTCATTGTACCTTCATAATTACTACTTCCGGTGACCTATGAGTATTAGATTTGTTTTTATTGCTGTTGTTTTTTTTTTTATTTTTATTTCGTGGGATAGCCTCTTGTATAACGCGGAAAATGCAAATTTTCAGGAAATTAGTTATTTGTCACTTTTTTTTCTTAATTAGTTGTAAAGTGAAAAAGTTCCTCCGCCGTCGGTTGACATCTAGCAACCCTTTGTAACTCGAAAAACGCAGCGAGTAACGTTGTGGGGTAGCCGAACTTACTGACGGACTTTAGGCGTTCGTACCGATAGACATTGTAACACGACCTGACCACGCTATTAAATTCAAGTCATAAATCAACATGCAACAGGAAACCCACGTCCCAGGGTCACTGCTAGTGGAAAAACACAGCTGCTGGCCAAAAGTTAAAAGAAAATACAATTTTTGAGCTCCTAATGTTACAATTAAGTGGTAAAATCATTTTTACTATGGTATCGTAAAAATGTTAGTCAAAAATAGGTATAGTAATCTAGGGTTTAACTAATAAAAAGAAAGTAACGAAAAAACGGATAGAAATTATCTTGCAGATGCTGCTCATAAGTTTCCAAAAACATCAATTACAGTCTGGATGTATACGTTGTAAAGTGCTGGGATTTTCTTGTGGGAGCAGTTGAAAAGGAAATGACAGGATGATATGAACAAACATATTTTATTGTCGTAAGTTTAATGGTTTGGGCAGCTGCAAAATATCATCATCATTACAGTGTACGTGTTTCTTGTAACTCTGCAAAGTCAGAGCTTTGAAATAAAATACCATGTTCGTGATACAGCAGTGTTATAGTCAGAGAGGAGATGAAGCGATGGATGAAATACGTTTAAAATGTAATTAGTTGAGAATAAGTGCGGTCAATGACATTTCACAAAGTCAACATCATCATTATTATCAACATCATCATGCAGTATTACACAAGCTAGCGTAGGTTACCATGTCCGTCTCTCAGAAAGTGTTTGCCCCTCCTCTGGATACAATTGTGTATCAATTTTGGTGTTGACATTCTACCTAATATATTTTTTTTCAAACTGTCAGGTATCATCTCTTTGTAACCTTATATCCTTCTTTCCTCAAATTTGTTCAAATCGGCACAGTATATTTCGATTGTTCTCTTACCATCACATTGTCACAAATTATGATTATTTCCTTCTGGTGTTGGCGTAAGTTCTCTTTTCTTTTTTGGTTATTTCTTGTGTTCCATCGTTTCATGTATTTTCCAAAACCATTTATTATCTGGTGCATGGGATGATTAGACGTTCTCCTAATTTTTCCATCTTGTGTTGGGTCTTTCTGTTTTACCAGCTACATTTCTCATTGATTGGTTTAGGAGTATCTTGACCTTCGAAAAATTGCACTTTATTGCTGTTGTCCATGCTGTAAAACCATACTTTAATACTGGTTTAACTTGTCCTATTTGAAGTTTCTTTAGCACACTCCCACCTGCTCCCTCAGTTGTATCGTATCATCTTTTGCCTTGCTAGTTTCCTGTATCTGACTATTTCCCGTGTCAAACCACGGTCAATTGTTACACCCAGCTATTTTGAGTTCTCGTCAAGCTGTACATTTTTACAATTTTAATAAATGGCATTTTAGACTGGGGCATGGGATTTCTTTGGGAGGGAGACTTGTGGGAGGGAATTTCTTTTTTTCTTCATCTATTTTAGATATCGAATCAAGTATCCGCTTTTGCAATGAAGAAAGTGCTCCTACATTATTATGTTTGTTGTGGTAATGTGTCCTTCAGAGGTGAAAAATGCTAAGTTGTCGTCAAATATTGAGTTGTGAACTCTGTTTGGGATGTCAATTATGAACGAAATTAACAGTGTTTGTTCGAAACCATTAGTTTGGTGAACGCCGCACTTCAATGTTCTTTTTCTGTTTGTCGTTCCATTTACTTGTACTCACTCTGGGTTTTTCTGTTTTTGAGGTAGTAACTAATCCATTTGTACATTATCCCACAAGTATTATTACTTTTTTTTTTACTGTCAGCCCCAATTATTGCAAGTTGTCTATAAAGTGTGTCACGGTTAACGTTTTAGAATGTGTCTCTACCACGTAGACTTTACACTCAATAAATTTAATATTTCTCACTTTTATTGCATGCTCTACCTTAGCTCTGCTAGATACTGTGTGTGTCGAATGATCGTCTGTGGAATGTCAGTAGAATAATTCAAATTCTTGAAATGACTTTTTTTTTAAAAATCATTGTTACTACATAACTCATAAACAATTGATAATAAACAACTAAAATGAAGATACACAAAGGCTCACTTCTATCTCTTTAATTCCTATTTACAGATAAGATAAAGTATGCTACAGCTCCTATGCATTGCACGTAATTGATTTGTAATGTTCAATCTGAACAAGAACCTTCACGTGAACGCCCTGAGCTTGACACCGACAAAAGCTGCATACAATTCACCATTCTTTCCAAAAAATTTGGAAACAACTCCTGCGGTCTTCACATTTATCGTATCGCCTTTTGCAAGACCCACAGCCACAGAAGTTGCTAGAGAAATTACAAAGCAAAAATATAAAATCTTAATTATTCAAAGATCGTTAAAGATAAATAAATTTAGAACATCACACATCTGACTATCCAGTATGAACAGGGAGATAGTGAGTTAAATAATGTTAATATTAACGAGTACACAGCTTTAATTATAAGATTGTTTATGATTAAAAATCCGAGCACAAAAAGATACGACAACCTACAATCATAAACTGAAACGGAAGTCGAATTAAAAACAGTGAAAATGTTCAGCTGCCATAGTTTCAGGGCCACTACTACCCTCTCTCTTTCTCCTTTAACCTGGATTACGAGTCATATCCCTGAGTCCACAATTTTAGGACAGATTCGTAACGTTTGATACAGCCGAATGGAGTTTTGAAAATACTATATATATATATTTTTTTAATTTTACTCCAAAGCTGTGTACATGCTTAAAAAGAGACACAGGAATTGGATGCGGTAACTATTTCCTGGCTTAAGTTCGATGTTTGATCTGAAATTGAAACCCATTGCGTCGTGGCTCTCCTTATCTATACGTCGGTCCTCAGTCTAGCCCGTGTATTTGGCTTCCGCTTAACGTCATTTGATGCTTAGCTCGTGTTTACAAATGGTTTCTTTAACTTCTCGTCAGCAAGCAAAGAATTTTAAGCTGTCAGAAGAAGATAAATGGACAAAATTACGATTTTATTGTAATTGGCGGTATTAAATTTGCATTCTTACGATAGATTCGTAATTTTGACCAATCGCAATTCGTTGTTAAAAAGAAATCCTATATCATAGAAAACAAAGCCAACACTCAGGGGTCACAGTGAATAATAATTAGGAAGATATAGAGAGTGAAGCTTTTTCCACAGCAGCAAACTGTCACATTAAGTATTTGTATTTCGAGGTAGTAATTGTTATGTAGGTATTGTCTGTGGTTAAGGGTACAAAATTCGATTTATAACGAAGAAACAGTGTATGATAAAATAACGCAAATATTTTTCAAGAGCACGAAATTAGCATTCAAGACAAGTTCCTGAAATAGCAAACCTGCAGGCTCAGTTACTTCTCTACTGGTCTCAAACACGGATATCCTATTCAAATCACGAGAAGAGACTTGGTAGTTTTTAAGTGCGCTTCATGGGGGAGCAGAAGCGCATGCTTCCTGCGGTCGCAATAGAAGGAACGGCGCACTATCAGCTTACCAAGACCTAGCAGTTCTGTCTCCTCGTGGTCTCCCCTGGAAACAGTCTGCGTCAAACCAGACTAACAGAAGCTAGGATCGTCGTGTTCTATGTAGTGGTGATTGTTACTGATATAGAGGACCCAGTATTGCAGTAAATCTGAGCTTGTCTAGTAGTTTCCTAGCATAGCCTAGGACTGACGAAATCCAACCTCTCCAGTTAGAAGGAGACAAATCATAATAAATGAATATTATTATAGAGGGAAACTACTAGACTGGAAACTACTATCCGTGCTGTTTCGTCCTAAATGTTTCTCTGCAAAGCAAGTATTCAGCCCCACCCTATCCGGGAGATACTTGTCTTAACAGGAAAAAATATTTCCGAGCTGTGATAGCAGCCTTATGCTATAGTCATGAAAACACTTCGCGAAAAGTCATTGTC
The DNA here is from genome assembly GCA_032433765.1 of Megaustenia siamemsis. Classification (NCBI taxonomy): domain Eukaryota; kingdom Metazoa; phylum Mollusca; class Gastropoda; order Stylommatophora; family Ariophantidae; genus Megaustenia; species Megaustenia siamemsis. The sequence continues at coordinate 51,055,400 of JAVIAB010000108.1, forward strand.
CATGATAGAAATTTTTAGTTAGCTGAGTGGCAGTGTTCCCTAGTGTTTGGCTTTTCGTGACAAGGCACTGTGCCACTAGGTACGGGTTCGATCCTGCATTGGTCAATATTTTTTTTTTCTGTGGTTGATTATTTGTCATTTTTACCGACGGCTGTAAACATATCTCTTCCTCTGAATTGATTCGCTCTCCAGTAAGAGCCGGGAATGTCAAGAAAGCCATTACGACCCGCCACATCTTATGAGTCAAAGGGCAACATGATCCACTCAATCATCAACTCGTGGCAATCCGTCAACAACAACAACGTGCGCTCCATAATCAAATAATACACATGAAAGGACATGACAAAGATGATTGTTTTGCTTTACATACTGGGGGTTTCTGGAATAGGTGGTCTGTGATATGTCATTTTGTATGACTCCTTATTGTAAGATTTTGAGTAACAGGTCATCCTTCCACTTGAGTGTTAAATGTCCGGGAGAGGTCATCGAAAATACATCTTTCTTTTTAAACTGAAAGGTAATTGTCTATGTCTTGTACGAGACATGTCTGTTAGTCATCTGAACTTCTGTTTTGTTTGTATCATGTTTATGTCTGGTGAGAGTGAGTTGGTTTTCAAATACCAGGTAAGCGTTATGTAAACACTCAATAATAGAACTGATACGATACGATGTGGACAAAGAGGTGTGTAAGAACATAATCGTCTACCCCAGCCGGTATGGCACATGTTGATGATTCTGATAAAATATTTCAGGGGCGTGACCTCTGTTACTCATTCTGAATATATGCTACTGCCTGCAAAGTACTAGTCTTCCATCAACATAGAGGAATGAAAGATAAATATAGGAGAGCCATGTTTGATGAATGGACAAGATTTACATCATCAAACTAATATAAATAATATTGTTTTGGGAGTTTCAATAGAAGATACAAAAAAAGAAAGTTGAGATGCAAACATATCTATAAGACATCTATTTAAGCATTTTCAATTCGTTAAAAGATATTTGGTTGAAGAAAGTTGACAGATGGTTGTAGCACATGGAGATGAAATATAACAAGCAGTTTAACAATATTTAAAAAAAAAATTAAATGAAGTCAAAGCTAAAAGATAAAAGCATAAGGAAAAGGGGAAAGAACGCTGCTACACGTACATTTTATTTTACATATGCCGACCCTACAGAAATTCCAAAATGGGTAAAATCAGATACAGGAGAAGTTGTTTGACCCAAATATACATTTAAGTAATTAATATATAAAATGAGGTAGGAATGAGCTATACCACCAGGAGTTACCACTCTTGTTTAGCTTTTCCAAACAAATATTTGCACAGTTTCGAAAGGCAAATGCGAACGCATTATCGCGCAAAACATGTTACTGCTATTTTAGGGTGCTCGAAAATATAAATGCGCAACGTCGTTCTCAGCAGGACCCGAGTTTAAAGTTCATCTCTTGCGGTGGTGCTTTTTTTCCAAATTAGGATTAATTAGTCTGTGGATTCTTCCTGACGCTATCACCTCATCTTCCCAAATGTCTAGTGAGGTCCAATGTCTAGCATTCTTCGACAGCGGAAATTAACAGGAGGTCGTGTGTGCACTCGCACGCGATAAGGGACTCTTGTCAGTTAAAACCGAACGAGTTGTCCGTAATCGAGACTGCTGTTATGACAACAGTGCCAGAAAAAACCTACACCCATCGTATAATCGAGTGTTACAGAGTGCGTGAATAAGGGCCAAGATTCTCGTAGGAATATCTCGAGATTCTCAAGGAGGATATATGACGACCTATGCGTCTGTCCTGTGTGTAGTTATGATGATCCTACTATGAACAACAAACTCACAGATCATGTGTTGGTAATCGAGAGCACCCAAAACAGCGCTGCCGCATGTAAAATAATGAAAAGACAACAGTAGTGTTCACCCTGCCATAATGTGTCATTTGTAGAACATGTGCTGTCATTACAGCCTGCCTGAACATATATATGGCTCACGCTACATCTTATATTTCCTCTGTTGTCAACTTCACATTTTCTTTCATACCTTGAAATCACCTTCTTTTAAGTCTACCCCTTCTTTGTTATCGTGCTTTGGTAGTAAAAAAAAAAAAGTAAAGTTCCCCCGTCACGCCAAGTGGCGTATAGGGAATATGGTGTTAGTGACCATAAATTTTACAGACCTTCGGCACATGATTTTTGGGGTAATGTGGTCGGTATTACGCCCGTGCCGCTTCACTTTCCCAGAAAAAAATCCGGTACCCATTTAAGGCTGGGTGAAACCGGGAGCCGTCGGTTGGGATCGAACCCTACCCCTTGTTCTTTGTAGTCCAGTTCACTAACCACTGAGCTATCGCGGCTCTCTCATCGTGCTTTGGTGCCTTACATTATTGTTCTATCCAGATTAACGTATCCTGTAATGTATGAGAAATATATCTTCATTTTCAAGATCATTAAAATTAGCACGGAAATAAAGTAGAATTCATAGAATAGGAAGAAACAAACGATGACAGTAATTGCTGTAGGCTGTTAGGTTATAGTACACGTCCAAAACTTCAAATATATTAGAACTATTTTGTGGGAAATAATCAAAGTGGTTGTCCCATTATCGATGTACAGAGCTGAAGAGCAACAATCCGTTTGTTGTAAGAGGATGGGAGATCTTAAATCTACAGAAGAATAAGAAATCGGTTGGAGATTGTCAGTGGGAGCGCATAAGAATATGTGGACACAATTAAAGTGGAAAACTAATTGAGAGTGAGCAGCGGAGTGAGAGATTAGCTAGGGTGGTAGTTGGTACAGTAAAACAGAAGGCAGGGCATACAATCCACGAGAGAATGCGAGTCACAACTGAAGAATTAACAATATAATTGAAAATGAGTTACATCGCTCTATACGAATTTGTCCGTAACGATCTTGGGTTGAGGACAGTGTTTAGAAAGCACTGCCATTCACGCACTATGCTACCTTTGAGAAACATAATCACGTTAGAAAAACATTGTTTCATCAACACTGAAATTAGACGTCTTTTTGGAAAATAGGGGGAGTGACAGTAAGTTATACAATTAGACCGTAAGAGAAATAATCGGTACAGAACCAAACTTGAAACTGACAACAATGAAATGGTTGTCCATCCGGAGAGAATGCCTTACAGTTCAATGTCGCACACATTTGCAAACTAGGTGAAGAGCACATCGCTCTAAAAAGAACAAGAGAAAGATGGTGTGGCAACATCGAGGAAGAGCGAAGAGGTTTGGACAGAAGAAATAAAAGAACATAACACAGCATCAAGGAAACCATGCAACTATTATGACAAGTGTATAAGAGGAAAAGAAAAAAGGAGAATGAGAAGAAGAGGAATGCTGACAGAAGTAAAGAAAAAATAGTGCAACTAAATTATTTTGCTGAAAACAACAAATAAATTAAAGGCACATTAACAACGAGTTACATTTACTGGCATGGTGGTGTAACGCTAAGGGTTGGACTATTATCAGCATGTACGATTGCACACACAAAAGACAGAGTTGAGGATTCATTGATGGCAGTGTTTGATTTAGGTACGCCATGTAGTCAACATTATTCATAGACAGGACATTTTGCAAGCGATTCTAAGGGTAAACTATTCCTGGAGCACAGTTTTCTCTCATTTACTGTACCAAATTTATAATAGTATAGTTATAGTAGCCTCGGTCAGTCATAGTTGATTATGGATTTTATATCGCCCTAGAAATGCCAATTTTCTTTGGCTGTATATTCTTTTTTCTTTGAATCAATCTACTTCTTATTTGTGTTTGTCTTCTCCAGGGCGCGAGCTTTGACAGAAATAGGAGACAATTTGTTGTCCATGTATTATGTATCTGCTCTCCACGCAACCGAGTGATTCAAATGTCTAGCAGGGAGGGCAAGGACAGTTTGTATAGGAAACTATTAACCACCATACTTTTAAACTTAAGGATGACCAAATAAAATCAATTGTAATGTGTTGTCATTGTGAAGCTCTGAAGCTGACCACTTATACGAAATAATGGGATTGAGATTATAACTCACTTCTCTAGTTTTGTGTTGCACAGTGGGGCCAATTAAACAGTGTATAGATGCCAAGGTAGTGGTGTGGCGGGCTCCAACGGTATCTTCATATTCCAGGTTCTGATAGATATGTTAGATTATGCTCATCCATAAAGGTTACTACAATACTTCTTATTGAAAATCAACAGATATCACCACTGTACTGACGTGATTCATTTATTTATTTCTCAATTCAGTTCACAAAAGAAAGACTTCACTTGATTAGATGTATATATACGTCAATAGAGTACACTATTTTGTAGAAGGTCTTTTACACATGCCTTTAAACACAGTTAATTCTGAACTAAAATTAGCTAAGGATTTTTAGCTCTGCGTTGAGAATACAATAAGATGAAATCGTATGCCCCATGCAGATGTAATACGGTAGTTAAATACAATGAGTCCTGCTTACCTGTGCTGTCAAAACCATTGTCCTGATAAGCTCGCATTGTACTTATTGATGCATCATTCTTGCACAAATGAATCAGTATCTTTTCGCCGTACAGAGTTAGCGCACTAACGTGAAATAAATAGACTCCAGTCTGTTAATAATAAGATAAATCAAAGAAAAATATTAAACATAGTTTTAGAACACCAAATTATAAAACAGGTCAAAAACTTTAAATATCAAGGAACAACATTCTGTGAAGATGGTAACATCAACATAGAGATAACATCTGACGCAAGAAGGCAAACCAAATATTTGGACAGCTATCCCGTAAAATTCAAAACAAAGCAATACCTATTACCACCAAAAAACATCTTACATAGTGTATATTCCTTTCGACTTCCGATTCCAAGATTGTGAAATGGAGTTTGCTTTCTCTCAACCGCGGCAGGATTTGCTTTTGGGGACTGATTAATTTCACCTCTCCAATGCAGATTTCTACGCTAAAGTAAACCTGATGTTCCACTTAACGGATGCTGCTAAGCTTTACAAATGGCAATATTTCTCGTTGGCAGGTCAAGTGTTGTGAATGCGACCTTCCCACGTCTTGGAGTTGATATGCGGTTTACGTCAACACATTGAATGCTGTTCAATGGCCGTCGTTGGAATTGATTGACGCCAATTATCTACAAGTTACAACTCATGAATATGGACTGATCTGCCAAGTCAACTGAAGGTTTCACTTTAAGAATTTTGCACCATCTTTACGGTGTTTTGTGCGTTGTTGGCTGCATTCACTAATCACGGAGTTTTGCTCATGACTTTGCATCCCCGGAGTGAACTGGTTTAGTATTTCACAAATTCATATTGCATGGGAGATATGAGCTATTACGTACTGTTGTTCGATATACGATAATGATAATCTGACGAATAACTGTGTTTGGATGTGGAGATAAAAAAGTTCAGATGTGGAGATAAAAACGATGTCCTAGAATCATCAAGCGCTATACATTTAAAAAAAAAATATGACGATCAACATTTTCAGGAGGTCGTCAACTTCCGGTCAATATTGCGGATTGGCGACAGGAACCGTTAAAGGTTGTGTCTGAAAAAAATAACTCCGAGGTTATATGTGATTTACTTATTATAAAAATGTGATACTTCGTGACCACAACATCTTAGTTTATATATATATATATATATATATATATATATATATATATATATATATATTATTTATATAAATTAAAAGGCGATCTTCTCTGTTTTGTATGTGCTTTTATTTTCTATTAAAACCAGGGCAAGATTAGTATTCCTGAAGAAAACATAAACTCATGCAGCGTATTAGAATATATAAAAAAATAACAATTTGAATATGTGCAAACAGATATGTTAGTTTGAGCATTGGGCCGAATGTGGTGGCTGGTGAAAGATGCCTTTGCAAGTAATGTTTGGTGCCTCGATAGTTACCATGCTATGCCTACAAAACGTATAACACCAAAGAAGGTATAGCAATAGAAAGTTGAACTGGCGTTGAAGTTGAACACCCGTTAAAACGTTGCACTGCTTTCTGCGCCAGTGGCCCAGTGCATCCGATTTCAGTCAGCATTTTATTCGGGTTTGCTTTCCCTAGCCTTTGATTGTCCCCAATCTTCCTGCAAGGCAGCAGATTGTCTTTTCTGTAGGGGGATTCTGCCCTTAGATGGTAGGCCCTCCCAGGTTTACGAGCATCATCTGCCCGAGTCACTAAAGGTGACTAACACAGACATGCACACACAAAGATGTGAGATGTGACTACACAGACACGGACACACAAAGATGTGAGATGTCACTAACACAGGCATACACAAACAAAGATGTGAGATGTGACTTACGCAGACATGCACACACAAAGATATGAGATGTGACTAATACAAACATGCACACAGCGATACGAGGCATGACTAACACTGACACACATCAAGATATATGACACATGACTAACATAAGCATGCACATAAAGATATGAGATATAACTGACATTGACATGCACACACAACGATATGACACATGCCTAACATAGACATGCACACACAGATAAGAGATATGACTAACATAGATATGCACACACAAAGATATGAGATGTGACAAACACAGACATGCACACACAAAGATATGAGATATGACTAACATAAACATGCACACAAAGACATGAGATATCACTAACCCAGACATGCACACACAAAGATATGACATATGACTATCACTGGTACACACTAAGATATGAGATATGACTAAACACAGCCACACATAAATATATGAGACATGATTAACACGGATACACCGAGATATGAGCCATGGCCAGCACACACAAGCTAAGATGTGAGCCATGGCTTGGACAGAAACACAGCAAGATATGAGCCATGGCTTCACTAAAAAACATTTTTAAAAAAAGAACCATGTCTAGCACAGAAACACATTAAAGTGTTCATATGCTTGGGCTTGTTGTAGTCGGCAGACTTTTCTGAACGTGGGAATCACAGTTTCGTTAAACAGTTGTCCGGAGATTTGAGATTGCAGTCTGTCCCATAGAACGTTCTCTTGCATGTACAGATTCCCGATCGACTGTTGACAGGTGTCGTTTAAACAGTTGTCCGGACATTTGAGAGTACATATGATGTCACAGCCATCAGAACACATCTTTTCGCACTGCAGCCCAAAATTACCATCGGGACAAGTGTAATTACATATATAGCCAAGATGTTTACATTGTAGGCATTTTCCAGATTTTTCCTCAAATAAAGGACAGACACTGAGACAAGACCCGGAACAGTCGTGTCCATAGATCCCATGTGAACAGTAGCCGTGACAAGTACCGATGATGACATTGCAGCCTTTACTACACCCACTACACACTGCACAAAACGACCAAGAATGCTCGTCCAGACAATAGCTGTCTGTAAATGTTTGCACCTCACATACCGTCAGTGCACTATCGGCCTGCGAAATGGTCGGTGAGAACTCAATCTTAATGTGTGTCATTGACGTTTGTTTTTTGACTACAATAGTGTTCACAGATAAATTAGGTATGATATATCAATATACTGGAACACTACTCCGCCACTGTCAGAGAAAGCCTTTAGAGTGCATTCTTTACCCGAGTCATAAGCTAGCTCGATGATAGATTCGAATGATGTGAGTCATCTGGGGCGTTGCAAAGTTCAGATACCAGAAAACAGAATTGGTTCCACTTCTCCGTTGTGTGTGTGTGCAGTCATTGTCATAGAGATTGGTCTTTGTTTTGCTATTAACTGCGGCCTCTGGTCCACATTCGTCTCCTGTATAACAATCATCAAATTTGTTGGTCTGGTTTGTAATCTGTTTGAGAGCCACTTTCTGACCCCCGCCAATGTAGATGGATCCGATATTTGCAACTATCGCCCTTTCATCTGTAACTTGTTGATCAGACCAGCCCCAGGGCAGAAGGTATCAATCTCGTGCGGACTGACTACAAACCTTGATACATTGTTACATGAGGCAGAACCTTCAGTTTTACCGTGAAACTGTCCGGATATTTTAAGTCATTCGCATAAATCCTTAACCAGGAGCACGGCAAAGATTGATTGAGAGTTGCCTCAACTGATGTAGAATCTGTGTCCGGATTACATGAGGTGTCGTTGTTATCAAACAAGAAAGTAGGTTCAGATTTTTGGGCATATTTGCAATAAAATCCACGTACTGACACTGGGGTCCGAAAATTTTGTGTTGACAACTGTCATTGTTTGGTCATGTCCCTGTAGTTTTGTCACAAACTAAGCCATTATAGCAGTGACATTGTAACGTACAATTTGCCCCAAACCAACCGTCGGCACAAGTAAGGTCATTAGCTTCCATGGTTGCCAACGAAGCCAATACAGACTTGATCTACAGCGATGGTTAACGAACTGTGTACACACATCTATTATCAAACCCGTGATCACATTAAAAAAAAATCCGCCATCTCACTGTGGTAACAGATAGCGTGAAATTCTTTAATAGAATGAGATAAACCGTTGGAGACAAGGAAAGTCAACATTGTTTACATGGCTTGGTCGCAAGAAGCTTTCATTTTGGTGCGTCCCATGACGCCATCGTTATTGTATCTTAGGTTAATGATAAAAACCCATGAACGAATTGCTGAGTTCGGAAGCGAATGAGGCATAATGTATTTATGTTCATGCGAGCAGTCGTTTGAAATAAGATACTTCAAAAAACCTGTTGCATTGCATGTGAAAATTAAGAGTTACGCTTAATTAATCATCATCATCATCGAGTGCCGTCTCCGCAACGAAGGTTGGCTACCATGGATCACCATTTCACTCCGTTTCTTGCCTTGATGGTGCAGGTTGTCATATACTGACTTGTCCATCTTTTAATGTTACTCGTCCATGTTAGTCTTACTTAGTCACGCTTAATTAAAGTTGTTAAATAATAGTTCGCAGCAAAATGTCATAGGTATATGACCAGACATTTGGGCGGATAGACGTAGCCCAGGACAGAAAGGAATGTCCACTAGAATGTGTGGGCGTAGAGAAAAGAAATATTAAAATATTTGACAGCAGGTATGCGGGCTAGGAGTGGCGTGTATACATACTAGTTTATCATCGCCAAAGAGAGAGTGAGAGCAGACACCAACATAGAGAACACACAGAAAACACGGAGCAGAGCGATTAGAAAGGATGTCCATATTCTCCACGGCACACCATCAACTAGTGTAGATAGATAAAACGAAGAAGACCGATATTAGATCAAAGTTAGTAGGGCAGCTTTTTTTACTTAGAATATAACATGATTTGTATATGGATATTATTACGGTAGCTAGAGAGCGTAATCTGTGATGTGTTAAACAGTTCACCGAGAAATGTATTCAAGAGGTCACCCATATCGCCAGCTGTTATTGACTTTTGTAGTGATGTATAAATCACATTTGTGAAATTTCATTAATATGAAGTGTGGCCATATTGCTGCAAAATAGTACATACATAAATATGGTTTGGTGTTATTGAACATTTCAGACGTTTGTCGCTTATCAAAAACAGAAGGAATATATTTTACTTGAAAAGGTTAAGGATGTGAACGAGACGATCTGAATGAAGAATGAGAAATAAAGAATTAGAAATATAAGTTAAAAGAGATATAAGTAGAGAAATATCAAATAAGAGGTATATACACAAGTATAATAATAAACACCATTTAAAGTTGAGAAAGCTGCTTAAAATTATATAAAATTGTGTCATGACATTTGACTCTGAAAATATATACCTTTGGGGCCGTAAAAGTGTTGGTGGTCGCGTTGAAACCATTGCCCTGGTTGAGAATGACAATATTGAACGGGACTACAGTGTTTATAGGCACAATCGTTTCTTTAAGTAACACAGTGAATGCTAAGGGTTCGTCTGAAAGATATGAAATATTGGGTTTGATGTGCATGAACTGAAAGCGAGATTTCGCTTCTGGTTACAAGAACAATGCTACTTTCATACCTTTTACTGCTGTTTCAATTTAATCTTTTTTCCTTGGTCTCATTTTTTCATCATTTTCTTTTAAGAATACTTCATTCAGAAATATTGACTTCTGCAAATGTTTGTATCTAAAGTTTTCTACTGTTAGCTTCTTCGATTTGTTATTTATATGGTCATTTTCTTTGAATTCACATTTTAGCATTTCGGTTCCTACCATTTCTTTTTTGTTTATTCAACATTCTAGTTTTCTTACTTTGTTTGTTTCATCTATATTTATTTATATAAACGCGATCCCATCCTTCACAACATTAGTCCAACACGATCTATGGTCTCTGCGACAGTTGTAACAATAAATCGTCCTGCATTAAAAACTGCAGCGACAACAAGAGGCTATTTCCAAATTTTGTGTAAATAATACACCGATTGAGGACGAAGAGGTTTCTAGGTCAAAGAGGTTTTTCATTTGAAGACTGCCTAACTGTACAATATTCTAGTGGCTACCCATCTCCAGTCATAAAGCTAGAATCTTTCCGCATAGTTTCTCATCTGCTTCCTGCCACCCCCCCCCCCCCCCCCCCCACTACTTAGGCTCACCCAGCGATGTGCATTTACATTCTCATACGGTTAAGAAAGCAATGGAGAAAAGTTTCTTTTCAATAATTGTTAACATTATTTATTGAGATATTGCATTATTACTTCGCTATGTAGTGTCACTTTTATTCGATAACACATTTGTTTATATGTGTCTGTATTTTACATCATTCATGCTGAAGGCGAATTTAGCCTTCTATCGTTTTTAGATTTTGGTGTTATCACGAATTCTCCAAGAGAATTGAGAATACACAAAAAGGGAGCTACTAAAAAACATCAGAATAAAACATTCACCATTTTTCGGACACATCATGAGAAGAGGAAAGTTGGAATACTTGGTTACAACTGGCAAAATAAAAGGAAAGAGAGATCGCGGACGACATGGAAAGAAAATACTGGATAGCTTGGTATCATGGCTTCGAGATATTCAACAGAATACTAGCACTCTAGTGTCTTCCTATTTCAATTCCTCAGACCACAAGGTAAAGACGGCATTCGTATCACTGGTATTGTCATTTGTCACCATGGCGACCGTGGCCGGTTTTTTTTTGGAGAATCGCCTTATAGTCCAATTTGGTTCGCTGGCCCCATGAAGCATGAATGTATCTGACTCGTACAAATAGTGATCCTTTAGTTGTTCATTCCCTATTGCATAGTCTCCTCCACCGTTTCTGTTTGGGCATTTTAGTCTATCCACTATGCCTTGTTGTTCATAGCCCCCTCCACTAGACTCCACAGCAATAATTCGGTGGACTCCTATACCTCTTTGGTCTGTGCGTCTTACCTTTCGCATGATGTTTTAGTTTACTACATCATCAGACATCTCACTCTTTCCTCCTTTCGTGTACATGTTATTCTTCTGTTCTTTTCTTTCTCCTTTGTGTATGCACACTGACCTCGGTGTGTACTGTTCTGGTTATGTGGGTGTTATACGCATTTCTACATATATATGATTGTCCCTGTATGGTGCATGGGTGTGTATATACATGTATGTTTTCATATGTATGAGTGTATATATATATATATATATATATATATATATATATATATATAAATGTATGTATATATATATATATACACACACAGTTTTGTGTGTGTATATACATGTGTGTGTGTGGGCTCTTAGTTGCTTATAGACATTGGCAATGTATTTGTAGTAGAGACAAGTTAGACAATGTTCCCCCTAATCACATATTTTTGAACCCGTTATATGTTTTTGACGCTCCGACTAGCAGGGTAATTATAACGTACGTGGACGCATTCTTCCTTCTCATTCTAGCCACTGTCCACGACACAGTGAAGAAATGTTTCGTTTCTTAAACCAGTTTCGATTATTGTGTTTTGGATGTTTCATTACTAGCTAGCTATGTATGATTAGTTTTATTTATTTATATATGTCTGTGTCTGCGTGTTGTTTGTCTGCTCCTGCTGAAGACCTATTGAGCGGAAACGTCGTTCAAATGTGTGTCGTATATCAATTACGCAAAGCTTTTAGCATACCTTTTTTCTATTTTTTTTTCAATTCTCCCTCACATATCACTTTACTGCAGCTTCGCATTTGAATGCATTCATTTGCATTTCTTTACCTTCACACCTATAGAGATTTTTAATGTAACATTTTGTTTACTGCTTGGGTTATGGTGTCTAGTGTCAGTTTCTTGTTCAGTTTATGCTTGTCTTCGCTTCTGAGTTATCGGGGGTTGTGTGCGAACATCTCAAGTACTTGTGGCTGGATGTCCCGTTGTGTATATACATCCCTATAGTAATCTTCACAGATCTGTAATACTACATGATACATTTTGTGTTTCTTCTAAACTAGATTACACTAAACTTAACTAAACAAAATTAACTAAATTAACCTAACTAAACTAATAAACTAAACTAAAGTAACAATACTAGAGTAAAATATTGATTAGTACTTAGCGACGACTCCAAATCATATTATTCTGTAACTGTTTGACCCAATTAGTTTAATTTAATTCACCATTAATTAAAGTACTTAAATCCCAAACCGATGCACGTCTATAACGCCAGAATAGATTCAACTGCACTGTTCAGGATAAACGAATATGAATTGTATAAACATGAACATTTATTAGTTAACACTGGTCTAGTAACATAGGGATAGCAAAAACATGTGAGATAATTGTTTAATATAAAGACACAGTAATATTAATGATATGAATGTCAGTAGCATGCAGATGATAATAAACTTATCAAAATGTATTAGAAATGCAAATATTATAATCAATTTAGAACGATTTTACAAATGTAAGTAAATGATATCTAACTATAGTGGAAGTATAGAAAACTGATCAACATAAACATAAAATAGTTACCTTTAAAGGAGAAATCACAGTGCTATTATCAGGAACAAGCACGTTTTTACTGACAATTATTATGAAAATATATGATTTTAAAAAATAAAAATGCATTATAGGTAAGTTGAAATGGCGAGGTCCACACACTATTACAACAAAAAAAAAATGTGTTGTGGTCAGGAACACATTTTTGTGATAAGTTGAAACGATTAGACAGCTCGTCAGCTTCCTGATCCAAGGGGCATTTAAGCTTTTTCGGCACCACGCTACTTACACAGCTCTTGCTTTCCGTCAGATCATCATTAAGCATAAAACATTTTATTTAAATATAAACGTTCATAAACTCATAATTTACCGTCATTCTGGCATGATGTTGTAGGTACAAGTATCAAACCAATAATAACTGCGACAAACATGGTGGTGATTTCCTGCAACAGAAATTGTATATAAATTTAGTATGAGAGAGTTGTAATATTAAGTTAAATAAAGGAGATGTAGAAATACGCCATTCCAACAAAATAAACTTGCAGGTCATCATGAAGAGGATAGCAAAGAAGTTAGATCAATAACTGCGTATAGTTCAAGCGGTTTCAAACTTTGTAGAAGCACCCGGACCACATCTTTAACATGAGAAACATCCATGAGAACTGTGGGGAAAACAGCATAGAACTGCATACGTGATTCATAGATTACAAGGCATTTCACTGCGTATAACATTAGAAACTGGGGAGTATCATGACTGACATGAGCAACATACCTAATACAACATATCGAATCACTATATCACAAACAGCAAGCAGCTGTCAAGATAGCGAGCGAAACATCAACTTGGTTACGTACACAAAGGAGTGAGGCAGAGATTAAATCCTCTCTCCATCCCTGTTCAACATCTATGTTAAGAGCACCATTAGAAATATAAGAAATGATGACCGATTTGTGAAATTCGACATTTTCTCAATAAAAAAAAAAATAAAAGCAAAGTACCTCCGTCACGCCAAGTGGCGTATAGGGAATATGGTGTTAGTGACCATAATTTTTACAGACCTTCAGCACATGATTTTTGGGGTAATGTGGTCGGTATTACGCCCGTGCCGCTTTACTTCCCCAGAAAAAAAGTCGGTACCCATTAAAGGCTGGGTGAAATGGAAGTCGTCGGTTGGGATCGAACCCTACCTCTTGTTCTTTGTAGACCAGTTCACTACTACTGAGCTATCGCGGCTCCCATTTTCTCAATAAATATACAGATAATTCCAGAACTCAGATATGATAATGACACATCCCTGCTCTCAAACATAGCATCATGATTAGAAAAGAGGCAATTGCGTGTTAAAAAACACAGTGACAAACAATACATCGATTCTAAACATTCAGAAAAGTAAGGCGCATCGTTTCTAGCAAGAATTCTGCAGTGAGAGAGTATTCATAGATGTGTCACCTGACTATTGATTCTGTTCTGAAGAGTTGTATGGTGGCTTTGAATTCTTTGATAATGTCATGGATTCCTAGAGTAATCTGCAGTCTGTGATAAAAAAAAATTATTTAAGGAATGGGTTCCATGCCTTCTCGTGTTTAACTGTTCTGATGACATGATGCAACGTTTCAGATTCCAGTTTGATATTGGAGAATCATTTTGTGGAAACAATGACCTTTTGGTTGTTCTTTCATCATTGTAATTTTTGTAGATGTCTTCCCTCTATTTCTAACAAATTGTTCTGGGAGTACGTAAATTTTAACTTGCGTCTTTGGGATGGGTTGTAGTTGCGAATTATTTCTAGTGTTTGAATTTTCATTTAATTTTGAATCTGACAGTGTTCGTATGTGTTTCATACTTATATGTGAATGTGGATGTTTGCCCAAAATGTCAAACATGGCTCGAGCAGTTGCTATACACATGTTAGACTTTAGGGATATCACTTTATGTTCATTGACAAGAAAACTATTTCCACTGAAGCATTCCTTCCAGGAAAGAAACAGGGGCAGTTCAGTAATCTTCAAACATATGCATATCAGGCATCCTCTGCATATTGAATCATTTTTTTTTCATAGAATAATTTAAAAACTCCATCCCATTTTCAACAAAGTGTGGCATTGTTTTCATTCAACTTCGCTATTGTTTCTTGACGTCACATACAGATCCAAGAAAACAATTTAAAAATAAATTATCTTCACTCAAATCAGGCATCTAAATGTAAAGAAAAATAATGAGCAGTTTCTTCAAATTTCGCCTTTCCCAGGGCTGATCTCAGTAGTATACATTACGTAGTTTTGTTATCTTGTAAATGAGCAACCTAGGAATTGAGAGAGGCATTGAACATCACTTTTATAATATTCACAAAAACAATGATGCATTCTTTTGTGGAGTAGGACCCACTTTCTTCTAAAGATGACAGAAGTTGCATAACTGATTATGGAATGAAGGTAGCTTCTTTCCTACAGTTCAATTTTTCAATTACATTTGATAATAATATAGATGAGTCTACTCCAGTTACATTCTCGCTATCAAATTTTACTTTATTACATCATTTATATCACATTTCCAACAAAGGTAATGGTAACAACATAGAAAAAGACATCACCTCGGTGCAAAATAAAGACAAGTGGAACAATATTAAAACAGGTAAATTAATTTAAATATTTGGGAACTTTATTAACCTCAGACGGAAAATGTACAAAAGAGGTGAGATGCAGATGGCTCAGGCAAAAGCAGCTTTCCAAAAAAAATAGAGGAAGATAATATGCAATCCATTTTTGACAATAGAAACAATAAAAAGAGTTATTAAAGGTTATGTAGAGCCAGTCTTAACATATGGATGCGAATCATGGACAATATGACAACAGACAAGAAAATCACTGGAGTCTGTAGAAATGTGGTTTTACAGAAGAATGTTGAGAGTACCATGGACAGCTAAGAAGAGAAATGAAGATGTTCTGAGAGAGGTCAAAGCAAAAAGAGAGCTAATTTCCAATATTAGGAAGATACAATCACCATTGTTTGGCCATGTAATGAGAAGGGAACAACTGGAATATATTGTAACTACTGGAACAAATGAGGGACGAAGAGATAGAGGGAGGCAACGAGAACAAAATAACAGACAGCTTAAGAGAATGGCTTGGCAGAAGGTCAACAACAGAAATGATAAATAGCTGCCGAGATCGAAAGTTGTGGAGATACATGATCACCTACGCCAGTAGGTCCGATACTTGATGATGAAATGCTGAGGAATAATAGTAAAGAACATACCAATCCACTTTTTTTTTTCATATAAACTGTTAAGAGAATAATTCTAATAGCAATAGACCGTGATAGTGATAAATAGATCACATGGATGCTATCTTGAAGATGTCATAAGATCTGTCCTGAAAGGTAAAAAATGAAAGCAGAGAAATGACAGCAGAAGAAAGAGAGGAAATATAAATGATTTTAGCCAACCTTAAGGGAATATACAAACGATGGTCCCCGACAGTCAAAGAAATGTGTTGTTGCCCAGATCGTGATGCTAACGATTGTAGATTAATGATTTATTTGCTTGTCTATGGCTATGAAAGAGACATTCAAAATAAACGATAAATTAATCAGTTTCTCATTAATGAGGACAGTATAGGGTGATAGAAAATGTATAATTTTAATGAAATATTCAAAGAAAGTGTTATCATTTAGAGACTTTCAAATCCATACATTTGTGTTTATGAATTTCAATTATGAGACAAATGTCACAAATCGACAGCTCTATTAATCAGTACCGTCTAATCTTAATAGACACTCAGTGTTGTTGCAACAATACATGAAAACTAATGTAGACACACAGTAGAGACTTACCAAGGTTTTGTGCTGGAGTGTTGATTGCGCTGTAATATTCATAACATTTTATACAATTGTTATATTTGCTATACAATCCGTGACACCGCACGATAGGGGTAACATTTCCATTAATCAGACTAGTGACGGCGCAGTGTGGTAGTCATTATTTTCTTTCCTCTAAATGGGACCATAATTTGGATATCTACATTTTACATCTGCGAAACAGCTTTTAATTATTTCTAGTGAAAGTAGCGCATTAAAATTGATGTTACGCAATAGACTTCTGCTTGTTGCTATATAGAACAGCATTCAAATCAGTCATCATCGTTATTATCATCAATATTTACACAGTTTGAAAATAATTAACACATTATAAGATAGTTTAAGTTGCGACAATTTATCTGATAATATATGCATTAAGCCTCGGTTATTACATTGTTGTTTACATGCAGATATTATTGAGTTATTTCCGAGTCATCATTATTACAATCTGAACATGTCCATATGTGCTCAGATCCTGTCCTTAACAAGTCTCGCAGTGTTCAG
This sequence comes from Megaustenia siamemsis, assembly GCA_032433765.1. NCBI lineage: Eukaryota > Metazoa > Mollusca > Gastropoda > Stylommatophora > Ariophantidae > Megaustenia > Megaustenia siamemsis. The sequence goes on from JAVIAB010000108.1 coordinate 51,072,577, forward strand.
CGATTGACAACTCCAGTTCTGTATTGGTTAATTAGTCTTCTTACATGCCCACTAAGTTTCTCGTTTCTGATTGTGCCCATCTTAACTCCCATCTCTTTCATCCGAAGGAGAGACGTGGCCTCATTGTTGTCGAAGTCATGTACCCTTTCCACATCTCGGAGGTCATTGACAATGCCCCCCCCTCCCCGATCCATTGGCTGACCGTCATCAACGACGGCGCAGGTATCCAACCAGACTATTCTGCCTGCCGAGCATGCTGTAAATGCCCTTGTGCCCCTATAGTGTCGAATCGAATCCGTCTGTATAGATGACTGCATCTTTCTCACCGGTGTTGTCCCAGATGAGACCGTTGACCTCCGCATTGACCACGACTGAGTTCTGCTCAATACAGTTCCTGTCGAGTGTGATAATTCACGTGAATGTCCCCTTGAATGACGTAGGCACCGATATACACTCCTCGCCAGCATTCACATCGGTAAAGCACCTGCATGTTTGATGACAAATTCTGCTCGGCCCACCCATGATTTGCCTCTTTTTTAGCCTGACACCTTTCCCTGTATTGGAACATGTTATGTGATGTTACGTCTCCTGACCCCTTTGTGTATTGTAGTGTTAAAGTTTAATTTTCTAAAAAAAAAAAATCAATTTATTCTAACATGACTTTCACCAATTATGATAATCGTAATGTACTACAATTATTTTATTGAATGTGCAACACTGATAAATATTACAAATATTATGTTGATATATGTTATATTTGAAATAAAAAAGGTTTATAGTAAGGGAAAATACATTACTCTTAATAACTAGTATAGCTAATGTTGGTATAATTCAAAATATGATAACAACCGTTTTAAATGTAGCACAGTATCTGCGTCCAATTGATTTGGATTTTTCTACAACTTTTTGAAAAACAATGAGACAACTGCATGTACTGTTCTTTCACTATATGAACTACTCTGGGAGTAAATTTTCATCTATTTGGTGACGATGGCGATAGCTTTCTTTGGGATGCTATACATCAGCTTTAACTGTTATGGATTCACGCAAAGAAAATGTCGACAGTCCAATACAAGTTTGGAAAATCGTTCTGCACTCTTGTATGCGTGGTGAGCTTTACCATTACACGAACTTTACACATGACCATACCTTTTGTAAACAAGACTATTGGATAAGCTTTTATAACTGTACAATGGCCACTCATGCCTGAAACTGTCACAGGTTTGTCCGACTAATTTATCACTGATCATCTATGCTTTCATTTCGTCAGCTACATGATTTAACAATACTCTGGCAATTCATCTGAGCTGACTTCTGTAAACCTTAAACGAAACATTCGTAGACATCGCCATCTTTAACATACCTCAGAATTGTCGAATATTGTGATCAGTACATAACATCTGCTGTCTCATCAATCCTAATAGATGTTAAGCGCTTAGCTGAGGTCACTAATTTCTTTGTTTTTCATTTCAACTAATAAGACATCTAATTGTGTGTATATGGTCATCTGTACAGCAGCCAAACTGTGGTACAAAAAAAATGGGTCACTTCTTAAATGATTTATAATGATCACTGTCTTACCATCATCATCATTTAGTGCCGCCTCAGCATCGGAGGTTGGCTACCACGGAGTACTATTCCAATATGTTTCTTGCTGTGATAGTGCAGGCTGTCATATGCTGAAGTGTAAATATTTGATGTTACTCGTCCATGTTAGTCTTGGTCTGTCTCTGCCTCTTTTACCTTCTACTTTCCCTTCCAAGAGTAATTTTAGTAGGCTGTTATGTCTTTTAACATGTCCCAAAATACCATTTGTCTTGTTTGAAATGTATTTAGTTCTTTCATTTTTAATTGTTTTAAGACTACATCGTTTGTTTTCTTTTCTTTCCATCGAATTCTATATATTCTTCCATAAATGCATATTTCATTTCTTCTTCTAGCACACGTAATCTCGGTGATATATATTTTTATTATAATCCTTGAATCTAGATGAAGACTGTGTTACAAAATGTCCCTTTCGTTTTGCTTAAGTGATATTTACTTGTTGAACAATGGTGATGATAGTTGTCCACTGATTTGACAAGCTTTGTTGCATGTTGAGTCTTTTTCTGCATTATGTGAATTGTCGTACGTCACTAGGGTTCATAGAATGTTTAATTCTTCTACTTGTTTTAGTTGTCTGCCGCCTATCGTTACGTTGATGGTATGTTTCTATTTTGCAATATTCCTGACTTCCCTTTTGTGCAGGTTGATAGTCATGGTCATGTTGTATGGAGTGTTTTTGCTATTCTTTTTACTTAAGTGTTGTAGTAGGCCTTCTATTTTCTCATGTATTAGTGTTTGATCGTCAGCAAATAGAACCTCTGTAATCTCTACCGGCCAAGATAGGCTGTCTATCTTTATATATATATACATATATATACATATATATATATATATATTTATATATATATATATTATATATATATATATATATATATATATGTCTGTTTAGGTGCAAGCAAGCTATAACGGAAATAATATTCACTCATGTCTTACTTCTGATCTAACTTCGGAGTGTTCTGTGTATCCTGCTGTGTACTGACTGTGCAACTGCTGCTGTTCATGTAAGTTTACATTAATCGGATAGATGATAAATTACTATACTCCAAAAAGTAGCATCCCTCGATCAAACCAATGAACACGATTGAAAGGTTTAACATGGTAGCATCGTCCTATGTGCAGTTTAAGTTTAGAAGTTGTGCTGTTTTGAAGAGAGATCGATAACTCACTTGTTAAATTGAGGAGAGCCTCAAGGATGAGGATTATTGTTGACAACATTTTCTGTAGACAGCGCAGTAAAATAAAAAGTACCAAATTTCGCCTGGGCAACTACCTGATTTGTGCTGTCAATAAATACCCATTCGGTAACGCGAAGTGAAGCCGTTTAATTAAACTGCGTTCGATCAAGAAATCGATACCTTTAATTAACACCATCGCCTTTCCTAGACGTAGGAGATTAAATGCATCTATTCTAAATTGTAATGTTATATTTCCTTTGCACCTTCCTGATTAATTACAGTAGATTAATGATAGACTAATGTTTTACTGCTTTAATTTTTTAATGGGTTTTCCAACACCTGGTACATGATCATTACAACTCTGTATCTAGTTTTCACAAACGTTCCCCTACTGCTGAATCAATCCTTTGTTTATACAAAAAGTATGCATTGTGTACATTGCTCCGACAAATAATTTACCTGCAGCTACAAAAAGACTTCCAGAACAAGAATACCTTCATCTGCAAAATCTTGATCTTCCAGTTGCGTCCCATTGGGCCACTTTATACCGCTTCACTTGCCCCTGTCCATTGCTGGAGCTACACACTCAATCCTTCCTCTGTACGAACTGCACATGCATAGCCATTATGTTATTAGATCTGTTATGATGTTAATGACTTTATGTAGTATTTCCGTATTGTTTCGGCATATACCATAACGAAATTTTTTGTACGTTGTCCGATGCCTTCTGAAAGTCTTGTATAATTCTTAAAGTGAATATTTCGTTCATTATGTATTACAAAATTATCAACACATAGTTGGTTGATTTTTTGAGTCATTGAGTTATTTGCCGGTCATAGTTGCCCTCAGAATATCTCCGAAAAAGTGCTTAGATCCCCCCCCCCCCCCAGCATGTCCAGCAGTGTCAAGCGACTGATGACTCCAGTTCAGTGTTGGTTAAATGTATCGTGTGACTCTAACCAGATGAATGCCCTTGTCATTGCCATCACCTCCATCGTCATGCTACTTGTGGTTACAACGTATACATTACTGTCTTCTTTGACTACTCTGCCTGACAAAGCGTTCTGTAAATGCCCATTCACTCCTTTGGTGTCGTATTACGGATCCGTCTGTATAGATGACTGCATCCTCTCTCAAAGGTGTTATCACAGCTGAAAAAGTCGACTTCCGTATTGCCACGAGTTCTGTTCCCTACATTCCCTGTTGAGTGTGATCATATACAGAATGTGCTCCTGATTGACGTAGGCACCGGTATCTACTCCTCGTCAGCGTTGATATTAATAAGTCCACATACTTTTTTGATGACATCTTACGCTTGGCCTACCCATATATGGCCCCCTTTCGCCTTGTCAGACGGTTTAGTGGAGGGCATTGTGTATTTGTTGTTGTTGAGGTTTTGTTTTTATCTCATCTTCTCTTGTGATTGCTTTTACCAATGTGTAACAAATGCACTCAGCTGTAGAATGAAAAAGTCAGGCTCTTTGATCCAGAGAGTTTTTATTCTTTTTTTTTCATGAGTCTTTTCTCTTCCATGTTTTGCCATAGTACAGCCTAAAAATGATGTGTATGCCATTTTTAATACAGGTTCTCCACGATATGCGATCATTTGCTAGATGTTCCCCGTCATTTTCAAAGATGGTGAAGTCATTAAAAGATAATTTACATATATCTTTTATATAGTATTTTAGGCCTGCCGATTTGTCTTTTTCCTTGTATTAGTTCACCATATCGTATTTGTTTAGGAACGCGGAGTACAGAATATTTAGTCAAATGGTTCGGGTATTATTCTTCTTTCAACAGTTGGTAATCCACCAAACACATCTCGAGATATAACAACTGATGTAGAGTACGATTTAAAGGAATATGTGGAACATCCGGTATTTCAACCCTTGAACAGAGTCAGTAGGTGGGAGCAACTGGGAGAGATCATCGATGAGGCCGTTTTCTGTCTGTGACTAATCAGACTCGGGAAGGGTCCGATCCACACGAAAGAAAGATTTTGATTGCTTTGCTGAGCGGCTGTGTCGGATGCATGTTACCTAACCGTAATGTAGAGACACAATGTTATTACGACAACTAAACTTGTACGCGACATCCCTTTGCAACGCGTCTATAAATTGTAGTAGTAGTAGTAGTTACAGACATATGCAACGACATATTCCACAGAATGATACATACCAAATGAACTAAAACATCAAATTTCATTGCATTGCCTAAAAAGAATGGTGCAGTTGAATGCAGTGACTTTAGAACAATAAGCATAATGAGCCATATTATAAAAATCTTGCTAAAAGTTATACAAGGAAGGATTCTGAATAAAATTAATACTGAATTAGATAAGCAGCAATTTGGATTTAGGAAAATAACGGGAAAAAGAAGCATATTCTGCATGAGAACATTAATAGAAAAATACACAGAAGTAAACAAACCAATATATGCCTGCTTCATAGACTACACCAAAGCTTTTGATAGAGTACACCACAAACAACTTATAGAATGCCTAAAAGAGATACATCTAGATGACATGGACATACGACTAATATGTAATCTATACTGCGAGCAAACATCAATAATAACATATAACAAAGAAAACTCTACACCCATTGATATAAAAAGAGGAGTAAGACAGGGATGCATCGTATCACCAAGCTTTTTCAATCGATACACTGAGCAAATTTTTAAAAACATCATAGAGATGCACCGCCTACAAATTAATGGAAAAATTCAATAACCTAAGATATGCTGAAGATACTGTACTGCTAGCAGAAAATCCTAAAGATCTACAACAATTACTTAATGAAATAAACATTACAAGTAAAAATGTGGACTAGATATGAATATAAAAAAGACTAAAACTATGATCATAAACAAAGAAGCTACTCAAAACCCACAAGTGGATATCAAAATAGAAGGAATAGACCTGGAGACATTTCAGAACTACAACTACCTTGGACATACTATAACCAGTAATGGAAAATGTACAACTGTAATAAAAAAAAAAGAATAGGAATGGCAAAAAGTAATGTTAATGTCCTGAAGAACATACTAACATCAAAACAAATAACACCTAGGCTAAAATTAAGAATAGCAAATGTTACATCTTCTCAATATTCCTATATGGTGCAGAACCATGGATATTGGACAAGAAAACAGAACAGAGAATTGAAGCCTTTGAAATGTGGATATATGGAAGAATAGGTAGAATTGGATGGAAGGAAAAGAAAACAAACGATGAAGTCTTCAAACAACTAAAAATGAAAAGAGAACTACAAAACACAATTCAAACAAAGACAAATGCGATTTTTGGGCCATGTTAAAAGACACAACAGCCTACTAAAAGTAATCATGGAGGGGAAAATCGAAGGTAAAAGAAGCAAGGTAGACCAAGACTAACATGGACGAGTAACATCAAAAGATGGACAAATCATCCTAATACAACATGCACCATCAAAGCAAGAGATAGAGCAGAATGGCGCAACATGATAGCCAACCTTCGCTGCGGAGAACACACTAGCTGATGAAGATGAGTCGTTGCAGTAGTAGTAGCAGTAGTAGTAGTAGTAGTAGTAGTAATAGTAGTAATAGTAGTAATAGTAGTAGTATTAGTAGTATTAGTAGTATTAGTAGTATTAGTAGTAGTAGTAGTATTAGTAGTAGTTGTGGTGATACCGTCATTCATATTAAGTATGCATTTTCATTGCCCCTAGAAATGCTATTTTTTTCTTTTCTTTCGCCGTGTATTCTCTTTTTTTAAAATATGAATCTGTCTGCTTCTTGCTTGAGTTGGAGCTTTAGATATTTTTTGTTTCAAAGATGGCTGTCTGTAGCTATTTCTTCCCCGGCAAAAGGGTTTATATTCAGATTTTTCATATCACGTTTACACACGTCTACAAATCAAGGTTTTGGGCGCCACCTAGTCCTTTTGCCATTTGCTATTTGTCCATAAGTATATCTTTTGGTGTGCGGCCATCTTTCATACGGCGTACAGGGCCTAGTCAGCGTAACCTATGTTGTTTGAACAGAGTGTACACATGAAGCCTGTGTGAGTAAAGCTGGTGTGACTTCTCCAGGACTCACGCTTGGGCAGACAAAGAAAGAGACACGCTATTGCCCATGCAACATGTTTCTTCTCTCCATGCAGTCCAGCGATCTAAATATCTAGCAGAACAAGAACAATATGGTGCCAGCTATGTTGCAGGAGTTGCCAGAGCAAATCTGAAATCAACACTGAACTGGCTTAAAGACAACTGTCTGTGAACATATTTCCAGATAGTAGCGCAGGTAATTTTTTGTGAAACTCTCCTAGAATGTCTAGTTAAGTTCACAATATGACCTTGGTTTGGCCGACACATGGGCGCATTACTTTATGATCACGGACGCAGACAAGGTCGATAATCGAGCGACTCCTTATTTACTCTCGCCACCGGCTGGTCGACGCCTTTATTGACGCGGCGAATCTGTTGGTGTTAGAAGCCGAGTGAGTCAAAACAAAAAAAAAAATATCCGCAGATGAGAGCCCATTACAACATGACATTGAATAAGGTCATCCTGAAACTATACGAAAAGGGCGCTGAAGTTAACATTAGGCTCGTTGAAGACAATCTTAGCTCTCACAACAACGCACAAATCAGACGCTAAATATGTACTACTGGGGGATGGTGCAGTAGATTTGCATAACCACATTAATAATTGTTAACTTCTGCTGCGATCTCGTTGCCTCAAGGTCAATAGGGAATGTTATGATTCCGTTATTAATAACCGTCCTGTAATGGACATAAATTCTTCATCCGTGTTTCGGAGTTACGACAAACCACACTGCATGTCGCTGAGTTATTTTTCATTTGACATTTGGGAAATACTTGTAATTAACGACCAGGGTAAAACCATTCCATTCAGGAGCGGAACAACATTGGTGTTGATACAACACTTTCGAACTCAGAAACGTTTTGATCTGGAGTAGGTAAAATGGTGAGACACGTTTCAATAATTCGAAATGTTAGAGATCAAGAAGACTTTTATTGCAGTCAGGCCGGTTCTGGTCTTCCTGTCTTTGTAGGCGGCAGATCGCAAAAGGAGGAACCGTTAGTTTTTAGAACCTTAAGTAGATCGGCAATTGCCATGGCTGAAGTCCGGAGTGGAAGCTATTCTTTGCGAAGTGATAGAATCGGAATTAGTTCAAGATGCTCTAACGGGGTAGGAATATGGGAGAGTCTTTTAAAGAACACTCCAAGGAATTTGGTCAGCAATTATTACAAGGAACTTGAAAACGTTTAATATTTATTCTAACAGAAAGTGTAAACCTCTCTCACCCCGGTCATAGGCAAAGAAAAACAAACAATTAAAAACAAATGCAATGAGCATAACGAAAAGACAAGAACTATAACAACTGTAGTTCTTACAACGACTGTGTCTAACGAAACTCTTCATATACCAGGAAACCGGTGTTAGTTATCATGGTTCTTCTTACAGTGAAGAACGTGGCCTACATTACTACAGATGAAAGTATGATTTTTGTTATCATTGAACTGGTAGTAATCCTTATTTTTGCTTAACTCTTTCACTACGGCAGGTTTTTATCTATTTAACGGTAGAGATTTCAGAGACAAAATTGTTCATGTTTTTAAATATTATATTACATGTTTATATTTATCAAATAGTTAACATATTTATATGCAATTTTAGATAATTATAATTAAAAGATATATATATAATATATATATATATATATATATATATATATATATATTTCACCATACCAAGATGATACAAGACGTAATAAAAATAATATGGTTTGATAACAGTTTACACTCATCAATTTGAGAGTGACGCACTGTGCGGCTAAACGTACATGACCGAAATCGGCATGCCGTATGGTGCGACCGAAACGAACGAAAAGAGTTAAACATCTTTTAGAGCATCTTTTTTTCCCATTTAATTAGGCTTTTTATTTCTCTTCAATTCAAACGTATGTGAACTTTAAGGGACATCGTGTCATGCTCTTTCCTTTTTGAGATTTTCTACGATTCACTTGTATATGCTCAATTATATTGTATGTATTCACTAAAACACCTTTTATCATACTTCATGTGCCAAAATGTGTTTTATCCTTTCTTCTCATTTGAAATGCCGCCTTTGTTGGATATATTTTACACTTCATATCTTTAGTATATCTACCATTAGATCATGTTGCTGTCAAGTATTTCATTTAATCGACCCGTTTAGAGACTGCTCTATTTCCTAAATTTATGTTTCAATCAACTGTGATTTTTTGTTTATTCTTTTGATAGGACCACTACTTGTATCTGTAAAGTGTTGAGATTAAAGACTTTTTTTTTTAATTTGGCGTTACATCTTTGTAATCTCAATATTGTATGTAACTCATTTCACCCATAGTATTTAAACTTGTCTGCATACCTCAGGTTTGTCTACATTATTACCACCGGCTGACATTCCGGATAAATTTTTTTGGGTGGGTCTTAGTATAATGTTTACAAATCTTGTGATAGTGTAAACGCTGTTTGTTTCTTGTGTCAAATTTCCTTGGCTAAATCAATTCAATTGGGACCTGATTTTTTTTTTTCTGGGAAAGTAAAGCGGCACGGGTGAAATACCAACCACATTACCCGAAAATCATGTGCCGAAGATTTGTAAAAATGATCGTCATTAACACCATATTCCCTACACGCACTTGGCGTGACGGTGCTCTTTACTTTTATTTTTGCTTATCAATTCTAGCACGAAAAGGATGGATCGATGGAATATTAGAAGCACTGGGAAACATAACAGCAGCAGAGGCGAACAGAAGAGCAAAAGACCGCAAATTATATCTCCCCTCGACGCTGAAAGGTAGATGAGGAAGGAAAGAGGAAGTAGAAGAGAATTCTAGCTTTTTACTAGTTTCACATTTTCTCTTCATATGTTGTAGGCAAAACGCCGCGATGGCTTTTAACGAAGTGGAATCAACAACCAGTTGTCGTCAAACAGAGCAGCAACTTTATTTACATAACTTGTCCACATGGCTGTACAAAATATAGAGCCCATTCACACTTCGTCCACTTATAAAAACCATCAATTGGTAACATGGCTATGGCAGCTGTTGACCAGCGAGAGTGAGAGAGATAGAGAGATATTTCTCTCGTCTCAACTATTTATACCACCCTCCTAATCACAATCCCAGAATCCTCTCTAACAATAATTTTTAATCTTCTATCCTCCTTTGTCTACAACATGCGTACCCAATACGTCACTCTAGAACCTTCCAGACCCCTTCTGTTTTAACCCCTGACCGTGACCCTATTTTGGTCTGTTTCTAGCATAACTGCCCACACCCGGTGTCCTTCACGCTTCCATGACTTCCCACTGAATACACGCCCTCTTTGCCGTATACCATTACACCTATTTATAGTATATTTCTATCATAACCAGTCTCCCCTAAATACTCTCAACATATGGCCTCTAAGTTATTTACTATTATACATAGATACACAACGTGTAGAATTGACAAACCCATTTTTGCATGGATGCCACGTGTTTTCTTTGACTTGCGGATGAAACGTCTTGACTTCTTCTTGTTCTGCGATATGGCTCATTCAGAGTTGTATTCCGGACTTTCTTATGAAGGCAGATGTCTGTTTAAGTGATTCGGTTGCCCCGTATAGTTCTCTTCCAGGAAGGTGGGTGTTGACCACATTGTCCTTCTCAGGTCTTTGTAAAGTCTTGTCTCAGACGGCCATTCAAGGATATAGATTCGCATTCATTTCTTAATTACATTACATTACATAACTTACTCGTCCTGGCTTCATGGCCCTGAGAGTGTAACCTCGGTTTATTGCTATTCCATTCTAAAGTTGAATCCAGCGAGTCTGTGTGATCGTTCATTAACTCTTACACCGAACATCTTGGCATACAAATGAAGGAAATAATATTGAGCCTTGGCCTCTTCAGCCACTGCCTTTGAGGGAAGTTCATTTCGTTCGACCTTGCATACCCATTGAGTCACTGAAAATACAAAATTGAGTAAAAGTATATAAATGTAAAGGTAAAGTACCTGACTTGATTCGGCGTCTTAGCACTCGAGTTTCCAGAATTTTTCGGAGACTTCTAGATAGTGTCGCTTCAAGCATCGAAACTCACTCTGCGAGGCGGCATTCCTCACCTTCCCAGAGTATTACCCTGGTACACATTTCTGTCAGCGGTTGAGTGGACCGCGGGGATATGTTTTTTTTCCAGCCACGAATACTATTCACATTACTTCCAGCGGTAATCGAAAACGGGTTGTCCTAACATCGGTAGATCAGTCGTGTGGTTTTCTCAATTAGGCTACCAAGTCCCCCAAAGTATGTGTCTCAAACTAAGCAATTTGCTTTATTTACTGCCATGATCTCCATCGTCAACCGACTTGTAGCCAAGACAAACGCTGAGCTGTCTTCGTTGACAATTCCTTGTTACCTGCAATGTGAAGGTCCATGAGCTCCATGTGTTGTCTGTCGTTGTAACAGTGTTTGCTGCTCTACATTCTTTAAGCTGTTGTTGCTTTTAAATGTGGTTTATCCAAGTACAAATATACCATTTCTGAATGGAGAGAGAACCTACCACACCACTCTCACAATTATAAGAACATCAGTTTACAAAAAAGAAATGAACGTACGTCACAAGAAAAGGACAGGGTAATCATTGTTTTGATATTTTTTTATTACAAAAAAAAGATGTAATTTAATTCACATTCTTTTTCTGCCACGAACTGGTTTCAGTACGGCTGATCAATGGAAAATCCGCTGAAGATGGCATACAAGCGATCTGGTGCCCCGTACAAAATGAATTTTGTCTGGCCTGTAAAACACTTTATCTCCAGTGTCAAGCTTCAAGATGAGAGAGTTTCCTAAAATACAAAAGAGCAACATAGTAAATGTATTTGTTTCATTCTACAATGTTGCTAGGTTTAATCTTGATTTACATTTCATAGTAATAATCACAATTGCTTACTTTAGTATGAAATGGTTGTTGCAATTATAATGGTAACAGTGTTTTTTTTTTTTTTTTTTTTCAAATGCAGGTTTCCCGGAACCCTCCCATCTCTCAGAAATCAAGAACACACAATATATTAGGCTACCGACTCTTTTTCTGTATTTATATTTGTATTATCTTTGCCAATGACTATAATGTTGAAATTATACTCTGCTATGGTGTTAGATACCGATATGGTGTTAGATAGCGAATATATTAAGATCAATAGTAGACAAAAAGGAATTGAAGTCAACGGTCACAACATAAATAATTTGCGATATGCGGATGACACAGCCTTAATAGCAGAGACAGAGAACGAACTACAAGAAATGATAGACATAATAGTAGAAGAAAGCAACAAAAAAGGTCTCAGTCTGAATAGTAGAAAACAGAAGTAATGGTTATAATCGAAGAAACAATCATCACCATCATGCAGCATTAAAAAAAACGAGACAAATCTGAAACAAGTGCAACGTTTCAAATACTTGGGCACAATAATTAATCAGATGGGATGCACCACATAAATAAAAGCAGAATAGCTCAGGCCAAAATAGCATTTCAGAAAATGAAAAATATCTTATGCAACAAATCTATGTCAATAAAAATGAGAAAGAGAGTTCATCGGTGCTATATAGAACCAATTATGGCCAGACAAGACGAAAAGGGCCATATATAGTCACCTTCTGACCCATGGAAGCGAATTATGGACAGTAGACAAACAAATGAAAAGACGATTAGAGGCCACAGAGATGGATTTCTCAGAAGAATGTTGAAGGTTCCCTGGACAGCTAAAAAGAGAAATGAGGAAGTTCTCAAAGAGGCCAACACAAAAAGGGAGCTCTTAAAAAACATCAGAAGAAGCAATCAATATTTTTTTTTCGGGCACATCATGAGAAGAGGAAAGTTGGAATACTTGGTTACAACTGGCAAAATAAAAGGAAGAGAGATCGCGGACGACAAAGAGAGAAAATACTGGATAGCTTGGTGTCATGGCACGGAAAACAGTCAACAACACAACTTATACCAAGCACTGTAGATAGAAGATTGTGGAGGGACATGATTGCCTACGCCAACCGGCAGGGTATATGATGATGATGATGGTGTTAGTTTTTAATTCTTTACACATTTTTCTAAGAATTATTAAAGCGATTAAAATTTACCGGAACGCGCTCTGAACCATTTCGACAAATAAAAAAAATAATAATCTGGTTTTATATAATCCTTTAAATTGTGCATATTTTAAATACTCAAGAGTGAAATACATATCAAACATCTTTGCTGGGTAGAGCTTCCTTGCGACAGAAGATGGCGATGTTCAATTGGCAGTTCGTCAGTGAGGAATTGTAATGTTAATGCTGGATGATTCTGAATGAGGATTCTGCTGCGAAATATACCAAACTCAAGGTGTACCCAAGTGCTGAAAAGATGCGGTTATTGCTATTGGTTATTGGTTATGGAAGGTCTCGGCATCACTGCAAATGAATTAAAATCCATAATTGCTCAACCGCCCGTGCCAGTGGAATCATCGAATTACTAACTCATCTCCAAACAAAGAAAGGTAACTGTAGTCCCCATCGTAGCAGTCTCAGCACACGCCAAAAGACATAAGACGAAACCGCGCAGAAAGTAAACACATCCAACTGTTCCCTGTCATATGATATCATCATTCATCGTAAACAACGGGATATCGAAACAGGATCAAAACGGATGAGACACACAGCTCACGGTGTGCACAGAGCACTTAACTCAGTAGCTCCTGCAACAAGCCGGACTTGGAACATGAGGAAATGCAAGAAGGAACACTTTTCAGACATAGCCTTCAATGGTTCCTGCCGCCTATCCACTATATAACATGAGAGTTCATGTCCTCCCGAAAATGATGATCGTCGTAGCACTTGATGATGTTAGGCCATCGTTGATAACTCCAATTCCAAACATATAGACACACAATGGTGGCAAGATAGCATTTCCAATCCAACAGAAGCCACAATGACCTGTAGTTAGCCACAGAGAGAAAACGATTTTGTGACCTTCACCGATTCACTCTTAGATGTGAATGTGTAGTTTACCCAAGAGGAGAAGTTTTTCAACTACAGTGATCCTATTTAAGGCAATTCTGGGATAGCAAGGCAAGTCTCCTTTATAGCAGCAGAAATTGATGATGTTCTGTGCTCCCTTCTTGTAGCTGCTGCCACACGATTCTGATGTCTCATTAACTTGGACATCATTCCATAACAATCTCAGATTAACATTCCATAGATCTGGGTCTGCTGATGAAAATGCTTGGTGCAACAATTGTATCAATCATACTGGAGGCTCCTGGTCTGTGGTCATTAATATCACAGACGGCATATGATGTTGTTATATTCAGTATTTCTTTCTGGGGTGTAAATATGTGGCACACACATGGAGAGTGGTTTGTGGTCACAGTAATCCATTAAAGGCAATTCTAGGGTAGCATGGCATAGCTGTTTCAGAACAGCACAATCCTGTGATGTTTCTGTGTTCGCTATAGAGCTGCTGCTGCTACACAATCCTGACCAATTATAGGTGTGGACATTATTCACTTGCAATGACAAAAAAACTGCTTTGTTTACATCATAAACTTCTGGAAGCGAATCATTTATGGGACTAACAGTACAATTTTATTCTTCCATCTGGTATATCTTCCTTGAGCCCCAACCAAAAAAGGTCTTTGGTTAAAAAGCACATATGCTTTTGAGTTAAACACAAATGAGCCCACTTCATAGATTCAAAATGATCCTTGCCAATGCCATCAGTTTGCACACGTTAGGTCTTTAGCTAACAAGGTCACAAACGAAGCCATCAAATTAAAAACTTTATCTACAGCGAAGGTTAACGAACAGTGAACAAACATTTATGTTCAAACCCTTGAATACATTTTCAAAAATCTGCCACTCGCTGCAATAACAGATATCGTGTTGTTCAAAGTAAACATTGCTTAGTCCATGGTTCGAATATAAATAAGCTGCCATTTTGGTGCGTCCCATGACGTCATCATGATGCGGTTAGCCATTCTTTAACGTCCCCTCTGGTTTTCAACCGAAAGAACGAAGAAGTGCACGTGAGTCTAGACCATTCTCAGCGGACCGCTGACTTTCAGCGATGAAATCAACACTCAACATCCTTGTTGTTGATATTTTGTTGGATCATTTATATTTAATTCTGTCTATCGATCCATTGACCTTTCGAGCCATGGCGGCCCATAGGGCATAGACCTAAATACTCTTATCTTATCTACGTGTTTTTTTTCAATTCTAGCAGTTTCAATCCTTGCAAAGATCAGTTATCAAATCTCGCCACTTGTCTCTGTTTTGTGCAAGCACCTCGATCACATTCAGGGAGCCGATTCCTGTTGTTTTTGCCTCTCTGATCAATGTTCTTCTCAGTGTCTCTCTGGGTCGGCCTCCTTCCTCTGATCTGTTGTTTCCCACATGAGAGCTTGCTCTTTTAGTTACGCCTCATTAAATTGCAAGTGTTCTAGCAGTATTGTTGTTTTTTATTTTATCTTGATTTTGAGTATTTGTAACTGTACTTAAACATAAGCTATCAAATGTTTCTGGACAAATGATCACGAAGAAGATACATATATCTCCTTAAACTGGGCACAACAGTTGATTACATCACATAAAATTGTATACACAAAGAGAACAAAGCCAGCAGGAAATATTCTTCGCTCACACAAAGTAATTCAATATTTAGTTTACAATAGTAAAGATCTACTGTTCCATTGAGGATAAAATAATTTATCATTACAAACTATATGTGAGCTTTGATACAATGTAAATGTTCCATTCACTTTCATAATCACGTTTTTTTGTGTGCCGAACATTATATTCACGATTGTTTTACTCTCCCATCAATTCTTTCTTACTCCTGTCTATCTGACTGTTCGCCCTTCCGTCTGTCCATCAGTCCATCACTCCATCAACCCGTCCGTCTGTCCATCTGTCCATCACTCCATCAGTCCATGAGTCTATCCGTCCATTCGTCTATCCATCAGTCCGTCCGCCTGAACCCACTCCCCCCATACACCCCTCCGCCCGTCTGTCTGTCTACGTGTTTGTCTATATTAATAATTATATAATCTTCTTCTCTTTCCTTCCTCATCAGCCTTTCAGCGTCGACGAGGGGAGATATAATTTGCGGTCTTTTGCTATTCTGTTCGCCTCTGCTGCTGTTATGTTTCCTAGTGCTTCTAATATTCCATCGACCCATCTTTTTCCTTGGGTCTGGTGTTCTCACAAGTTTGTTGAAGGCTCGTTGTGTTGTGTTTTGTTCCTTCTGCCTTGTCACGTGGTCAAACCGTGTTATATTTTGTTTCCTTATATATTCTATGGCGGGGGCTAATTCTAGCTTTTTCTCAGTTCTTTATTTCTGATCCTATCTCTCAGACTGTTTCCTGTCATTCGTTTAACACATTTCATCTCTGTAGAGGTTATTTTTTCTTATTGTTCTTGCATCTAGGGTCCAGGCCATTGGTAGCACAACGTTGGGTTGAAGACTGTATTGTATAGTGCTCGTTTTGCCCTCAGAGTTATTTCCTTGTTGGACAATAGTGGTGATAACTGTCCAATGATTTGACAAGCTTTGTTGCATCTCGATTCTATCTCTGCTGTTTGAGAATTATAGTTTTCTCATTAGACTTCCTAGGTGTTTTGAATTCATATACGTGTTTTAGTTGTCTGCCTTCTATAGTTATGTTGATATTCTGTTTATTTTTGGCGACATTCATGACTTATGTTTTGTTGATGTTGATTCTCATGTTGTATTTTGTGCCTGAGATGTTGAGTTTATCCTTGAGTTAATCATATTCATGTTGAGTTTAATCATTTAGTTATTGTAGGACACCAAGTCGTTTATCACGTTTAAACTAACGTCATCAGCTGTAGCATTCTTTATTCCTCTCACAATCTAAATGTATCCCACTTTATGTCATTTGTCACATATTTTGTTTCTTTATAATATATTTTTTACTGTCTTTTTGTAGCTTAATTATCATCATCAATTACCGCGCCTGCTGGCGTAGTTGATCATGTCTCTCCACCACATTCTATCTCGATAGTTATTTATCATTTCTGTTGTTGTCCTTCTGCCAAGTCATTCTCTTAAGCTGTCTGGCATCTTTTCTCTTTGCTTCCCTCTATCTCTTTGTCCCTTAATTTTCCAAGTATCTACTATTTATCTTTTTATAAACATATCTTTTGTATGATTGTTTGATTTTAACTTGTCCACTCTCTCAATCAACATCACTTTCGCTTTGAATTATATGAATTTGCGTTTTTTTTCCAGTACTGGAAGCCATCGCCATAAGGCATTTCATGACTTGAAATAAGTACAGACCGTTAATCTTTTTTTGCAAGGCACATTTCACAAAATGATTATATAAACCATTTTTCAGCCTGAAAAATATGTTATATAAGCTGTTTTTTTAGGGTGAAGTAGAAATAATCGGGGATGACGTTTTGTGACGATTCTCGTTTAAACAGGTCTAGTTAGAAAGATGTATAAGACGAAAGGGCAGACCAGTACTGAGATATAAGCTTGTTAGCAGGGCTTCCTTGAGGGAGTTATCTATCAGTGAAAGAAGGTGGGAAAATTTGGCTGCAGATTGTGGAACATGGAGAACAAAAATGTAAAATTGGCACAACAACTTTCAAGGTGGCGTTGATATCAAATTCAGAAGACAAAAGATGCAGGAGAAATGACACCAGGCCAGGCACTACGAATACATCTTGTTCTTTCTGTGGATGGGACTGTCTGTCCTTATTGATAGATTCAGCCACGAGAGAAGCTGTTCAGTAAAACAGCATCCAACATAAGACACTAATATTTTTACCAAATTACTGATATATCGTGGTTCTTTTTTCTTCCTCTTTTTTTACCTTTCAGCTCCATGTGGATCATAGGTCTTCAACAACACATTCCAAGTCGTTATATTTCTTGCCATTCTTTTAAGGTCATTCCATGTCTTCGCCATCATCTTCATCTCTGCTTCTATCTGTTTCTCCAAGAATTCTTTAGTCTTCCTCTTTGTCTTTTCCCCTGGGGATTCCAATAAAGGGCCTGTTTGTGTAATACTCTCAGTTGGCTTCCGTAGTGTGTGTCCTATCCAGCGCCATCGTCTTCGCTGTATCTCTTTATCAACTGGTATTTGACTGGTACATTTCCATAATTCTATATTAGTGATTTTGTCCTGACATTTCCATCCTTTATTCTGCGCATGCATCCATTAATGAAAGTATGTATCTTCATGATTGTCAATTTTGTTGTTCTCCATGTTTCACAGCCATATAATAGGACTGACTTAACATTGGAGTTGAACATTTTAATTTTTGTATTTAACCTAATTTCTTTGGATTTCCATATATTTCCCTGTGTAGCAAAAGATCCTCTTGCTTTTTAGATCCTTATTTTGATATCATTTTCTGTTCCTCCCTCTTTATCTATATTACTGTCTAGATATATGTAAGATTGTACGTCTAGTAGATATATTTCCCCTATATGTATTTGGTTATTACCAACTGCATTAATTTTCATACTGTTGGTCTTATCTCTATTAATTCTCAGTCCTAGCTGTTATGATCCCCCATCAAGTACGCTCATTTTACCCTGCATCTGTTGATGGCAATGTGCTAGGAAGGTATTTCATCAGCAAATTCAAAATTATTAAGTTGCTTGGTCTGTGACCACTGGATTCCATTTCTGTTATTTTGAGTTATTCTCATAATCCAATCTATGGTCAGTAGAAAGAGAAATGGAGACAGAAGGCATCCCTGTCTTACTCCTTTTCTTTATTTCAAATGCTTACTTATATTGACTGCTTGCTACCATTATTTTGTCAAGACCATAAAGGTCATATCAGTTATAAGTGGATTCTACTATACAAAGGTCGGTTACCTGCGCTGTCGTAGCTGGTTGCCTGATATGCCCAAGCGGTAGCTAAAGGGGGCAAACCATTTCTGTAAAGAGAAACCCAAGCTACTTTCGTACTCTGTGACTCCACGTTGAAGGAAAACGAGTAAAGTCCCGACTGTAAAAATAATTAGAAACAAATTTAATTTTATCTTGCGTAGAAATAGCTCTCTAGGGTAGAACATGAGTAACAAGAAATGACAAGAAAATATCTATTAAAAAAAGAGGAATGTCTTTTCTCTCTTTGTTTATATAAAAGACACTGCATTTATTTTTCATCCGAAAAGCGTCTCGGTAAACCGTTTGATATTACATGAACACATTTTAAAAACATCATAAACTAGAATCTATACCAGTTAAAGCTCTCATGTTATGGATTTTTGATAACGATAATAATATGTATGTACATCAGTGATATAGCGATATGATTAATGTTTTCATTCAGTGCCGTCTTCGCATCGAAGATTGTCCTACTATGCAGAGCCAATTCGCTCTGTCATCGCTTTGATGTCATAAGCTGACCTGTCCATCTTTTGATGTTACTCGTCCATGTTAGTCTTGGTCTGCCTCTGCCACTTTACCTGGTGTTTCCACTTCCTAAAAACGATTACTTTTAGTTGGCTGTTGTGTCCTTTAACATGCCCCCAAAATCTCACGTGTCTTAGTTTTAATTGAGTTTAGTAGCTCTCTATGGAGACCTGATACATTACAATTTTCTTGTTTCATAAAATGTGATGATAGAGCTTCGGTTTTGTGTTTATTAATGTGTATGCGTGTGTTTGCTTCTGTGCAAGAGAGTGTATATGTATGCGTACGTGTTGTTATGAGTGTGAGAGTGTTAATAAGTATGTGTTTGTCTCTCTCTCTCTCTATATATATATATATATATCTGAATGTATGTAATCGAGTTTTATCATCATCATGTGCCATACCGGTTGGTGTAGGCGATCATATCATTCCACAATATTCTATCTACAGTACATCGTATCAGTTTTTGTGTTGACTGTTTTGCTTGCCATGACACCAAGCTATCCAGTATTTTCTCTCTTTGTCATCACCGATCTCTCTTTCCTTTTATTTTGCCAGTTGTAACCAAGTATTCCAACTTTCCTCTTCTCATGATGTGCCCGGAAAAAAATGTTGATTTTTTCTTTCTGATGTTTTTTATGAGCTGCTTTTGTATGTTGGCCTCTTTGGGAACTTCCTCAATCGAGCTTCGGTGAATATTAAAATAAAGACATAACTCTGTCATCTAAGTTGTGGTGAATGACTAAATTTACAACTGGTAGCATAGAATAGGGGATGAGCATGGTTAGTATAGGCAATCTTTTAGTGTCGATGTATTATTTGTGTTGAGGAAGAACGTTACCCTAATGTTCGATTCCCTTTCTGCACGTGATGCATTAAAATTTTTTTTTTTTTGGTTTGTTGTTTGCTTATATTCTCAGGCAATTAAATCTGCTGATGTATATCGAAACACCAGTCATTGAATATCCTTTTCTATTGTCATAACGTTTGACCTTTCAATTATTTAAATGCTTATTTTGACGTTATTTTTTGTTTAGTATTGATTCATGAAAATACCATGCTGCTACCATTTCAAACGGAATCTGTTATCAATGTCTGGTCCAGCAGAAACTACATGTATGGTAATTTTTATCAGAAATAAAACGTTTGTCAAAGAAAAGAGTAAACGGACATTACCAGCTTTTGATGACGTGTCGCTAAATAATTAGCACAATGTGTCCCCCCTGACGCTTTTTTAATTTCCGGTTAATAAATGAAGATAGAGATAACACAACTCTTTAGACAATCTCTGGCATGATAGTTGGAGACTAGAGACAATCTCTGGCATTATAGTCTGGGCAGTATAAACTTTGATGGGACGCACCAAAATGGCAGCTTATTTATATTCGAGCTATGGACTAAGCAATGTTTACATTGAACAACACAATATATGTTATTGCTGCGAGTTGGCAGATTTTTGAAATGTTTTCAAAGGTTTGAACATAAATGTTTGTTCACAGTTCGTTAACCTTCGCTGTAGATAAAGTCGTTATTCGATGGCTTCGTTTCAGACATTTTTGACGTTGGTAGCGAAGGACCTAACTTGTGCAAACGGATGGCATTGGCAAGGATCATTTTGAATCTATGAAGTGGGCTCATTGTGTGTTTAACTCAAAAGCATATGAGCTTTTTAACCAAAGACCTTTTTTTGGGGACTCAATAAAGATATCCCCGATGGAAGAATAAATGGTACTATTAGTCCCATAAATGATTCGCTTCCAGAGGTTCATGATGTAAACAAAGCAGTTTTGTCATTGCAAGTGAATAATGTCCACACCTATAATTGGTCAGGATTGTGTAGCAGCAGCAGCTTTATAGCCAACACAGAAAACATCATAGGATTGTGCTGTTCTGAAACAGCTATGCCATGCTACCCTAGAATTGCCTTTAATGGGATTACTGTGACCACAAACCACTCTACATGTGTGTGCACATATTTACACCCCAGAAAGAAATACTGAATATAACAACATCATGTGCCGTCTGTGATATTAATGACCAAAGACCAGGAGCCTCCTGTATAATTGATATAACTCTTGCAATAAGCACTTCATCAGCAGAGCCAGATCTATGGAATGTTAATCTGACATTGGTCTTTAATGATGTCCAAGTTAATGAGACATCAGAATCGTGTGGCAGCAGCTACCAGAAGGGAGCGGAGAACATCAAGTTCTGCTGCTATAAAGGAGACTTGCCTTGCTATCCCAGAATTGCCTTAAATAGGATCACTGTAGTTGAAAACTTCTCCTCTTGTGTAAACTACACATTCACATCCAAGAGTGAATCAGTGAAGGTCACAAAATCATATTCTCTCTTTGGTTTTACTAACTACAGGTCATGTGGCTTCTGTTGGATTGGAAATGATAACTTACCACCACTGTGTGTCTATATGTTTGTAATTGGAGTTATCAATGACGGCCTAACATCATCAAGTGCTATGACGATCATCATTTTCGGGAGGACGTTAACTCCCATGGTATATGGTGGATAGGCGGCAGAAACCATTGAAGGTTATGTCTGAAAAGTGTTCCTTCTTGCAGTTTCCTCATATTCCAAGTCCGGCTTGTTGCAGGAGCTACTGAGTTAAGTGCTCTGTGCACACCGTGAGCTGTGTGTCTCATCCGTTTTGATCCTGCTTCTATATCCCGCTTGTTTACGATGAATGATATCGTATGACAGGGAACAGTTGGCTGTGTTCACTTTCTGCGCGGTTTCGCCTTATGTCTTTTGGCGTGTGCTGAGACTGCTACGATGGGGACTACAGTTACCTTTCTTTGTTTGGGAGATGAGTTGGTAATTCGGATGATTCCACTGGCACGGGCGGTTGAGCAATTATGGATTTTAATTCGTTTGCTGTGATACCGAGGCCTTCCATAACCAATAATAACAATAACTATACTCTACGTATTGGTGAAAATATCAAATGTAAGACTGCATAGTAAGGACACAAATTATGAGCATAAGTAAATCATCTCTCCAATGAAGATACATGCAGATTCTGCCAACAATATTTGACATGCCACAACGATAGAGAAAATCAATTTAATTGAGAGTGGAATATTTGGTCGAAGAAAATTGAACACGTTATCATATGACCAATGAAATGTATCAATCTTCGATATTTCCCAAAACCCAAGAAGCATGTTTACAACAAGAATAAAGGTTATAGATAATTCTTATTTCTATCTCACTGTTACCGCTGACACACATTCTCCTTATTTAGTTCACATATAAAGAAAAACGCTCTCAATGGTTATGGTTATGGAAGTCCCGGTATCACTGCAACTGAATTAAAATCCATAATTGCTCAACCGTCCGTGCCAGTGGAATCATCCGAATTACTATCTCATCTCCTAAACAAAGAAAGGTAGATGCAGTCCCCATCATAGCAGCCTCAGCACACACTAAAAGATATAACGAAACCGCACAGAAACGCTCTCAGTATCAATATGAAGGACATGATGAAAAATGAAGTCACCAGACAAATAACGAATCACGTCATAAGCCTTGATAAACAAAGGAGAAAAAGAGAATAAGTTAGTTCCGTTATCTCATGACCATTGAACAAAGTTAAGTACAAAAAGATGCCAAAAATAAACGACGATCTGGCTTTCTGGTTTTTCTGTCTGCGATCAGGACTCAGTCAGAGTAGGATCCCAGACTCTCACATGAAGTCAGCTGTCAGGCTAAGTGTGTTGATCGCCCCCACAGACAGAACATAACAGTTAGAGTCTGCCATATCCACTCCGACTGAACATCCGTTAAAACGTTGCACTGTGTTCTGCGCTAGTGCATCCGATTTCAGCCAGCATTTTATTCAGGTTTGCTTTCCTTAGCCTTTGCTTGGCCCCAATCTTCCTGCAAGGCAGCAAACGATCTTTTCTGTAAGGGGATTCTGCCCTTAGACGGTCGGCCTTCCCAGGTTTACGAGCACCGTCTGCCCGAGTCACAGGAGGTGACTAACACAGCCATGCGACTTGTAATGTGAGGAAACTGCAACAAGGAACGATTTTCATGCATAGCTTTCAATTGTTCCTGCCGCCTATCCCCATATACCGGTAAGTATTCCGGTAAAGAGTTTTCCTCTTGAAAATGATGATCGTCGTAGCACTAGATGATGTTTGGCCATCGTTGATGACTCCAATTCCGATCATATAGACACACAGTCAGTCGTCAAATTATCCCCGTCGCACATCAAACAGCAGACCGTAAGATTTGCGCACGGCCGGTTTAGGGAACCATTACGATGACGTAGCACACAAAAATGTCGCTTAATCTCGTTCCATTTAGATTTATGTGTGATTACTCTAGTGTAAGCAGCCTACGACGAACAAAACACGATGCAAATTCCCCAAAGAGACAAAACTGCGGCTGACGAAGTAGTTTACATTAATGTGTACATGGAAATAACTTGCGTCAAAGAATACCATCAACGGTCATGAACAGCACCAATGTGTGACGTAAAGCGCAGATCAAGTCTAGACGTGGAAGGTCTCACTCACAACACTTGAGTCGTCAAAAACGGACTGTTGTCGGCCTACAACCTCACTTTATCAACACAGATGTATCAAGCATATCCTCATTTTGACTTTAACGCAGAAAAGTGCAAAGTAGATCCACAATTAATCAGACCCTGGGTGCATTTTCTGCAGCGATCGAGAGGACGTGGACTAGATCCGCCATCTTGGAGACGGAAGTCTGCTTTCTGGTTTGACGAACACGGTTTCACGTCAAATGGATAGATGTGAATTTATGAAAAATCGAAAAAACTATGTTGTCTGGACAGACCATAGCAGTGCTGGAAGAATACACTTAGTCTGCAAATAACATCGACAATTCATTTCTCCGCTCACATTAAATTTTGATACCATAGCATGGACATTGTACAACATTACATAACGTAGAAAATCATATTATAACACAAACAACATCATTTATCAGTATAGGAAACATATGACACAGACCATTGGAACAGCAGGCGGCCTGATCATTAGAGGATAATCACCCCCCCCCCCCCCAACCAAGCAAGTGTTTCGGTCGTTTAGCTTACTGTGGGGGGAAGGGGGTGGCGGGGCGCCAGGGTCATGACTCCCAGTGATCGACCTCGTTCTGCATTGAACCTGAAGGCTCACACTTTATTCTGCATATAAAAGCACATGTTATAGCAACATACGACAACATAACGTAACATGACTTTACCCTTGATGCAGTGAAGATTCCGGTGGTGCCGTCGTATGCATTGCCGACATTGACTAGGACATGATCGAACACAACGTTTTGACCGACAAATACTGTCTTGTGGGCGGTAATAGATGCTGTAAATGCTACATTTTGAACGGATAGAAACAGTAAAATCGTATTTATTAAGCGCTTCATGTAGTTTTTGACAGAGATTTTTACTAATAAAATATGTTTCATCACTTCATGTAGATACTGACACATAGATTCGGTATTAAGATGTCTTTAATCACTTTAATTAGTTACAGGCAATTAAATATTATAATTTCTTTCATCACTTCATGTAGTTACTGACACAGAAATTCGGTATTAGCATTTCATTCATTAAGGTAATTACAATAAAATCACTTTTCTATCGCCACTTCAAATCTTCGGAACCGATTTAGACCTGTCTTATGCTTTAATTCATTTACTTTATCATTATCATCATCACCATTAATTAATTCATTAATTCATGAATGTTATTCTATCTTAATTAAATTTGTTTATCTAATTGTGTAACTCCTTATTTATTTTAGACATGTCACAAACTATCCCCCACCTGTAATTTGTTTTCTTTATATATTTAAAAAAAATAATTTGTCACTTTCATTTTCTTTATTTTGGAATATTGTTTTTCAAAGTTTATTTTTCCTTCATCTTCTCTCCATTTGTTTGATCGCCTTTTTTTCATAGCGTCATCTTGATGCCCCCAAAAGTTTGTTTGTATTCAATCTTTTTTCTTATTTTCTTTGAGTTCTATTTTTTATATCCTATATTTAAATGTAAGCGTTTATAACACAGGCAGGTCTGAAATACCAATTTCTATATGTCATGTTTGATTCTACCATTATGAGGAAGTGATATCCGGCTATAGGTATATATCCGATGTATATATCCGGCTGTTATGTCTTCACGCATTAAAGGAAAATTAATTTAAACGAGCATCTTTTTACAAAATAAGAAAAATGTTTTTTCTTTTAAATCCGTACGTAAAATGAGCCCCAAAGTGTTGCTATATGTTTTTATAATTGTTAAGCTTGAATCTCTGCTTGATTTAGGCAATCATCAAAAAGTTATCGAAATTCCTTACATAATAAAAATTAAAGGTAGAAAGATAACAATTGGAGAGTGTGTTCTTTACATATTTATGCTTAAATAATAATTTTTTTTCTAATATTCGAACACTTAGTAATGATTATTGAAACCAATTGATTTTGGTATATATCTATATATATGGAATCTCTATCTCTGGTCAGATCTCCCACTTCTTCAGTTGTCATGGTCAAATCACTTTGATGCCTTGAATCCGCCATCCCCTTTGTCTACCTTTGCATCGTTGTCCTGAACAATGCATTCCAGTATTCTTCTTTCAAGCCAGTTGTGCCGTTTGTTCCATAGTATGTTAATTTTCTCCGTAGAATTATTCGGATGTTAATGTTTTTGTTGCTCCTTTTCATTATCAAAGATATCTTAAAGATTTTTCTGTAGTATTTTTGTTAGAATCACTTCCTTCTTTACATAGTTAAGTGTAGTTTAGCTAGCCTGCCTGAGCCTTAGAAACGTTCTCCAATATATTTCCGTCATCGTCTACTAAAGAGCACTTATTTCCTACCAACGGCATCGCTTGTATTAACCTTAATAAACGAACAGACCAGGTAAACAATTCCCCTCAAACTGTTATTACAATTCCTCCTGCACTCTAATGACCCTTCTCTTTGTTGTGAGTGAAATTGTCCAGTTCGCGAGACGGAAGCTTAATAAAGATGTCGATGGTTGTCTGGGTTAATCAAGGACAATACGCTCTGAAAGATCACACTTCGCACCTTTACTACACCGAATGTTGATACCTCCGCATGTGTTTTGAAGCCCAACTTGCTTTCCATTCTTCCAGAGAGTGGAAGGGTTTATATTATAATTTATTATTAAATTATATAATATAATAAGGCATTACATCCAACATGTCCGACATTAGGTTTACTAGAAGGTAACGAAAACTAGAACATTGATTTTAATGACGCTCCTCTGTTTATCTTCCTTTTGTTTGCTGAAGCTACTCACAGTCATGTATGTGTTCTGCCAGCTCCTATGTTCTTTTATTCGTTAGGTAGCCATATTCGTTCATAAAAATATCGGTATATTTTTTTTCAAGTCAACTCAACATTGCGATGACTTTGCCATGAAGTTCTATGTGATTGTTGACTGTGACCTTTGAGACTTGATTCCCCAGTAAAGTAAAAAAAAAAAAAGTACCACCGTCACACCAAGTGTAGTATAGGGAATATGGTGGTAGTGACAATATATTTTACAGACCTTCGGCACATGATTTTTGGGGTAATATGGTAGGTATTACGTCCGTGCCGCTTTACTTTCCCAAAAAGAAATCGGGTACCCACTAAAGGCTGGGTGAACCGTAGCCGTCGATTGGGATCAAACCCTACCTCTTGTCCTTTATGTCCAGTTAACTAACCATTGAGCTATCACGGCTCCCTTGATACCCAAGTAGGTAGTTTTAAAGCTTGCAACACCAAATAAGGACATTTACGAATCATCGTCCGTGAGAAAGAGATTGTGTTTGACCTTAAAGACGGCTCTAGGTTCATTCATTCAGTAAATGGGTAATGTATCTTTTCTGGGACAAGAAACGGCAATGGCGTGCTTAACATAATACAAACTAAATTATTATAATTAGACAAGCATTTTTGGAAGCAAAGATGTCTGACAGCGACAGAGCTGAAGTTTCTAGCAATTCAAAGATCATAACTGCGTCAGGATCGATGGACCATAGCCATTCAGACATTACTCCACCTCTTAGCGGGCGGTGCCTCTAGTAACATACTAAAAAGTCAAGTCTAACCAAGTGAGAAGGCATACGGAACGAAGACAAACACGTAGTCAAAAACTCATTGCTGAAGTCGAATGTGTAGGACCAAAAGGCGCAATTATCACAGTTCAGTTCTAATGCAAAACACAACACGGGATTTCACGCACACTTAACGCCCTTTTAATGACGGATGATGAAGATGAGCATCCTTTTAGTTAACGGATGAATGCAAGAATGCAGATAAATATATTATTCCGGTAATAATTCAAATAATCTATGTCAGGCAGTGATTCTCGAGTCTCATCATGTAATATTAACATGAAGGCCAGCAAGGTGTACATTATATATATATATATAAAGTAAGTAAAGTACCCCCGTCACGCCAAGTGGCGTATAGGGAAATATGGTGTTAGTGACCCTATATTTTACAGACCTTCAGCACATTATTTTTGGGGTAATGTGGTCGGTATTACGCCCGTATTACTTTCCCAGAAAAAAATCAGGTACCCATTTAAGGCTGGGTGAACCCGGATGCCGTCGGTTGGAATCGAACCTTACCCCTTGTCCTTTGTAGTCCAGTTCACTAACCACTGAGCTATCGCGGCTCCCTTATATATATATAACTTAGGACAAAACAGCATTTCAGAAAATGTAAAATATCTTATGCAACAACTCTATGTCAACAGAAGTGAGAAAGAGACTTCATCAGTGCTATATAGAACCAATTATGGCCTATGGGAGTGAATCATGGACAGTAGATAAACAAATGAAAAGACGATTAGAGGCCACAGAGACGGGATTTCTCAGAAGAAAGTTGAAAGTTCCCTGGACAGCTAAAAAGACCAATGAGGAAATTCTCATGGAGGCAAACACGAAAAGGGAGCTCCTAAAAAAACATCAGAAAGAAACAATCAACATTGTTTGGGCACATCAAGAGAAAAGGAAATTTGAAATACTTGGTTACAACTAGTAATATACAAGGAAAGAAAAATCGCGGACGACAAAGAGAGAAAATACTGGATAGCGTGGTGTCATGGTTTAGCAAACAGTCAACAACAGAACTGATATGATGCGTTGTAGATAGAAGATTCTGGAAGTACATAATGGCCTACGCCAACCACTATGGCACATGATATGTATATATACATATAGTAGTAGGAAACTCTATGTACAGAGTTTCGCAGCAGGAGACAATCTGATCATCATAAGAAGACCCCGTCGAGCAAGTGTTTCGATCCTTTAGCTTCTTGACACTCTAGGGGAGGTGGGTCCGCCTGGGTCATGACTCCCAGGCGTCGACCTCATGCTGCATTGCCTTTAAGGCTTACACAGTATGTTCGGCAAAAAATAACTACACTTAATACACACACCATTCAAAAATAGTTTAACTAACCTAACCTAAGGTTTACACGGTATTTTCGGCACAAAATAACTACCACTTAATACATATAACACTCGAAAAAAGTTCAACTAACTTAACCTAAGGTTTACATTATATGTTCGGCACACAATAGCTACACTTAATAAGCGAGACACTAGAAAATAGTTTACCTTACCTGTCTTGGTTTATCCTAGCACGTTGCTGCGCTTTCCAGTCGAAATAACGTGGCTACTATTGATAACGCAATTTTATAGACCCGTTAGTGTCTGACTTTTGTAGGAATTCGGAAGTTGCGGATGAAAATTAACGCCTAGTTGTCTGGCCTTCCGGTTGTTTGAGGACTTATTGTTTGGACTGCCGCCGCCACAAACACCTGGTCAGATGCTCACCTCCGGTCGATTATGTAACTTCTTATCGCTTCGTCTCGGGCCCTACTGCCGCCCTACTCCGATTGATAATGATGCTGATATTGACCCCGCTCACGATATATATATATATACATATATATAATATACACACACGTTTTCTAAACTACACAAACTGGTATGCTTCAGATAAACGTTTGGTAATGATATAGTGGAATTTGTTGGGTTAAATGCACAATTAATTATAGTCACAGTGAAAATAATGAAGAAAAAAAACCTTTACATACCGTACATCAGCTAGCGCCGACAGCTTGGTGTGGCTACTGATCAAGCTTAGCTACATAGTTTGTTATACGCGCGAGCAATATCCGTTGAACTGAACAAGGTCATGATTTTCACTTCAAATTGGTAACACACATTAAAAATGAAAAGATAACTACTAAGCACAATTCAAGCAAGACAAATGCGATTTTTGGGCCATGTTAAAAGACACAACCTACTAAAAGTAATTCTGGAGGAAAAATACAAGGTGAAAGAGGCAGAGGCAGACTAAGACTAACAAGGACGAGTAACATCAAATGATGGAGAAAAATCAGCCTATTACAACTTCCACCATCAAAGCAAAAAACAGAGCAGAATGGCGCTCCATGGTAGCTAACCTTCGTTGTGGAGACGGCACTATGA
Organism: Megaustenia siamemsis; assembly: GCA_032433765.1. Lineage (NCBI taxonomy): Eukaryota > Metazoa > Mollusca > Gastropoda > Stylommatophora > Ariophantidae > Megaustenia > Megaustenia siamemsis. Next base: position 51,102,334 of record JAVIAB010000108.1, read on the forward strand.
TGATGATGAACACACAGTAAATGACAATGAATAAAAAACAACGTCTGTGTGTGAAAATGTGCTGCAAGCGTGGTAACATTTTATTGCAGGACATTTTAGCTGCTTAACTAAGCATTAGGGGGGGGGGGGGGGGGGTAGGGTTGTGAGGGACTGTATCAACAAGATGTTTGGTTCCGTGTGGTTGAATTACTTTTAAAAAGCCACAAGTTGGTGGATGGAGAACTTGAAACTCGACGATGTTTTTTTACATGGAATGTGGCCACCATGTCGACTGATTTATTTCTGTTGTCATCGTTGAACCCCCAATTAAGTTGTTGAAATAGTGAGATAATTATTAGAGTGTGCAGACTGACTCTACTTCTCTAACATTAAAACTGTTTGGTTTGAAAGAAGAGATTTTTTAAATAATAGAAAATATTAACGTCACAGATAGTATGTTCCGTGAGGGGAGAGTAGGGGAAGTTTACCAACATTTGGAGAAACCTTGCAAACTTACTACCGTTTGGTAAAGAGGGTTACTTTGAAGGCGATGAACATTGGGATATTATTCTATCTATCTATCTATTGACCTTTCGAGCCGTAGCCGGCCCATAGGGCGTAGACCAACATACTAATTCTCTTATCTAAATTTGTATTCTAGCAGTTTTCAATTCTTTTAAAGATATTTTATCAAATCTCGCCATTTGTCTCTGTTATGTGCAAGCCGCTCTATCTCATTGAGGAAGCCGATTCCTCTTGCTCTTGCCTCTCTCATCAAAGTTCTTCTCAATGTCTCCCTGGGTCTTCCTCTTTACCTCTTACCTGTTGTTTCCCACATTACGGCTTGCTCTGTTATTCGGTTATTATCTCTTCTCATCACATGTCCAACATATGACTATCGTCTTTTCTTTACTACTGAAGATACTAGTGGATTCTGTATCAGATCTACGTTTCATTAACACAATCGTTTTTACGATAGCGGCTTGGAATATTATTAATGAGCAATAAAATCGTTAAAGTAAACGCTCGGCCCCTAACATGGACTGTGTACAGATGGTTAAAACTGTGAAACAAAAAGATTTCGATATTTACACAATGTTAGTATAAGTGTAACATAAGAACATAACTTACCGATGGTCTGGCAGGAAACAGTAGATATAAGAGTCAAACCAACAACTACGTCGAGAAACATGATGATGATGAATCCTGTGATGGTGAACATATAATGGAGTTAAACATGTAGGGTGTGTTTAAATTCACTTTCACTTGACAACTCTGTGCTATAACTCTATCCTATAACTCTATGCTACGACTCTATGTTATAACTCTATGCTACAACTCTATGCTATAACTCTATGCTACAACTCTATGCTATAACTCTATGTTATAACTCTATGCTATAACTCTGTGCTATAACTTTTTACTTCTTACTTGGAGTTTTCATGATGTACAAGTTGTAGCTATCACTTTTCGGACAGCCTCCGCCATTTCTTTAATTTTGTAGCTATGTTTGTAGACTGTGCTTGCTATTGTTCCTCCATTATACTCTGAGTCTGTATCGAGCTCTGTTCCCTTCTCCTCTTGTTGAATATATCTTGTTTTTGAGGCATTACCATCATAGCCCAATTTGTCATTACTTTCTGTTTATAGTTCAAACGAGAGCGCGGCTGTAGACCAGTGGTCAGTGAAATTGTATGTTCCCATCCAATCTTTTAGGTTTCAAAGAATTAAATAAATTCCACACTTTCTTTCTGAAAGAAAGGAAGTTTGTGCTTATAAAATAGTGACCAAAATGCACAAACATATTTAGTCAGTCAGTAAGGACATTATCTTCATATTCCTGAACAAATCAGCCGAGGCTTGATATTTTTTATCTACAATTCAAGATTTATCAAATGCCGATAGTTTCGTATATGATATTATTACGTTTATCATTTGTCTTCTTCTAGTAACTGCAGTTGGTTTATTTCAACATTGCATTTCTCAAGTAGCTAACTTCCACTTCTGATTGATAGTGACTATTCATGTCTGGTATTTGTAGCATATGTTGTCATTGAAAACACTCTGCTTAAAATCGTTTTTTTTTTTATTTGATGTCATTTATTTTGCATTGAAATAGAGAAGCTGCATCTAGCTGTTCTTCGTTTGTTTTAAGGCATGTCATGTTTATTTCTTTGTCTATTTTATCATCTTTGAATAATTTGTCTTTTCTTAACGCAGAGTTGCTCTAGCGCACGGTACGTCGTTTAAAATGCGCAGAACAAAAAAGTTGACTTAATAGGGTAGATGCTAACATAGAATAAAGTAAAGTAAGTAAAGGTTCATATCACGTCTTGTTAGTGACCATAGTTTCCATGACCACGGCACATTTGTGTGCGATGTAGTAGGCATGACGTCGGGCACCCTTTACTTCTATCAAAAAATACCATATATATTTCTAGCTAGAGCAGGGTGAAGCCCGGAGGTAGAAAAATAAATCGACCACTTCTGAATTGAACCTTGGTACTTCTGACAAGGAGGCAAGCGGACTCTAATCTGAATAACGGGACTAAATTAAATAAATACATACTTGGGGATCCGTTTTATTTTCATTATATGCACAACAAGCATAATTATAACAAAAAAAGACTACATGTCTTCCACATGCGTTGTCTCCACAGAATAATGCACATCAAATGACAGGACAAAATAACCAACGTAACTGTCCTGCAACGTGCTAAGACACCAACAATCATGTCGATGCTCAGATGGCGAAGACTAAGATGGCTGGGGCACGTCCAGCGAATGGAAGAAAAATGCTTCCCTAGGCAAATACTATATGGTGAACTAATACACGGAAAATGACAAATCGGCAGACCTAAACTACGATATAGAGATATATGTAAATTATCTCTGAATGACTTCTCCATTTGTGAATATGACTGGGAACATCTGGCAAGTGATCACACATCACGGAGAGCATGTATAAGGAATGGTATAACATCATTGGAGACTGTGCTAAGGCAAAACTTAGTAGAGAAAAGACTCATGAAAAAGGAAGGAACACCCTGTTGATCAGTGGGACTGACTTGTTCATTATGTGGTCGTGTGTGTTTGTCAAACATTGGTAGAATTAACCACGAAAGAAACTGAACGACAAAAAGAAATCCTCCAAAAAATATACAATAGCCTCCACTAGATCGTCTGACAAGACGAAAAGGGCCATCTAATAGACAACAAGCGGCATGCTAGTGTTTCTGTCTTAACTACTAGAGTGAAAATATGTTACAGAAAATGATTAACATTTCAGTTATGAACAGCGAAAAAATAACGTTCTTAGCCTAAAGCAACGAAGTTTAAAAAAAACGGTCTAAGGAAAAAAAAATATCTGCTTGTAAATGCAATATTCAAGTAATCGTGACAGAATTAAAACAGATCAAACAATTGAAGCACTTGAAAGTTATCTTCGGATAGGGACGTATAACAGAGGTGAAGGGCATAGCTCAGACAAAAGATTTACTCTAAAAACTGAAAAAAACACGATATTAAGTACATCCATGATAAAAATGGAAGTAAAGAAGATGTCTACATTATTATGTACATCGATAGCGACAAGTAGAATGGTATCGTGGACAATCGGACTGCAGATTACCTCCATTATATTCGTCTGTTGTCTTTTCGAGCCGAAGTCGGCACATAGGGCAGAACCACAATTACAAAAATTAGAAACCTTGCGTGCCAAAATGGCACATATTGCAGAGATCACTACTTCCAAAACCTATGTATCTGTTTCCATAACAATACTTTTTACAATGACAGCTTGTCAAGCCAACGAGCAAGCTCTTTAGTCGCCTCTCACAACAAACGAACATTATATACATGGTTAATTAATTTAACCACCGCAGTGACATCTTAGGAGATGACATAAACCTATTTTAAAACTGTGTATAAATTGTCTGATTATAATTACTGAGGAGTAATAATAAAGAAAATATCAGGTCTGCCATTTTTTAAATACAGCCTGCCTGGGTCAATTTATCAGAACATTTGCCAATCAAAATAAGCATGGGCGAAATGTTTAAAGAGTACAACTTTTGATCTGTCCCTCACGAACTCAGAAAGGAAGTCGAATACTGACGACAGATTAATGTCAGACTGGCAAATAGCAGGGGGAATACGAACGATTGTTTTTTTTCAGATTTGAAAAACGTAGCAAAAGATAATCACAGAAAGTGTAAACGAAAGTACTTTTTTTCTGCCAACATTGGGACAAGACGCACTGATTGATTTGTGTGTTTCTGTGTTGTAAAAAATAAGACCATATAAAGAAGAAATAAATTTGTCAATAACGAAGACAGTTGGTCTAGGACGATTTGAAATGTTTTATTTGTATTAAATATTTTTTTAAAATGTTAGCCTTTAGATAGGTTAGAAATAAGAAATAGTATCAGATCTAATAATCACTACCTTCTGACCCAAATGGAGTGTTGTTGCTAAAAAACTGGATGGTAATGTACACAGCATAGTAAAAACTTACCAATGATCGGTGCAGAAGTGTTAATTGTACTGTAATATTCAAAACTTTTTTTCAGAACAATTTATACAAGTGGCTTTAATTGCTGTGAAATCTTTGATGTCGTAGGTAATGGTTATGATATGGGTAAGATCACCATTAAACACGACATGGTTGCAGGGGTTCAGCAGTAATTATTTCTTTCATCTACAATTAAATGATTGCGATAATAAATTTGAATCGGATCGCTCATATGAACCCAGATCACTCAGATGAACTGAGATCGCTCAGATGAATTGAGATCGAAAGGTTGAAAGGGGTACTAAATCTGGAGCTACGGGCAGTTCTCAAATGCACCAGAGATACACCTATCCGTCCAATGAGGCACTCACTTTGGCTTACCAACCATTAGAGTGCGACATAGATCTGCTCAGGTCCGGGCTTATTTGAGCGTGGTAAGGACCATAACTCATCCTTTGCTTTCAGAATTGGGTGCGATCATGAGCACGCGCCTCAAGCGTGCAAAATCCTGGATTGCCGAGGCTGAGTGGTCCATAAGGATAGTATGTGATTTTAATTATATTAAAGCTGGCAAGGTTTGGATAGAAGTAACAGCGAAGACAAAGAGGCTAACCAACGTAATCATTCAGCTCAGTGACGAGTGTTGCAATTGGGCTTATGGAGTTACCGAGGCTGTAATTTAAGGAATACATCGAAATAATGTCATTACCTCAGGATTCGATAGTTTACACGGATGGTTCTATACCTCGTGGACAGCGCAGTGGTTGGGGTTTTATGGCATACCAACATGGCAGAGAAGTGGCTAGGGAATCTGGCAAATGCAGTATAACAATGTCCAGCATGCGAATGTAGATAGAAGCAGAAACGGCGGCATTAACATGGTTGGTTACACAGAATGTGAATCACTCAATTATGATGACTGTTCGCAAAGTGTGGTATAGAAGACTGACATACTGTATCTGTGGTAGGAGTGGGAGCAGTTTTTGGATAACTCTAAAGTGAACGTGTTAACCCGAGTGTGTTGTCCAGGGCACGCAGGTGTACACGGCATAGAAATAGCCGAGGTAAAGGCTTCAAAATGCACCAAGATGCGAAGCTGCTGTAAAGCTGATGATAATAGCAATACTAAAAAAAAAGAAGAAAAAAGTGGTATGGTGACAGCTTTACGTGGTAATGGACGAAACAAAAGTCGACGTTTCGGCCAAGTAGGCCTTCATCTGTACGAACAACAAACACAAAAAAATGTATATAAGGATATATTAACAAATCTAACTACATGGCGATAATATGCTAGATACTCAAGAGAGGAAAATAAAAAAAAGTCACTTCCCTGTGTTCCTGAGCGTGGTCAGTCTTCAAATGAACTAAATTGATACGGCAGGATGACCAACTATAAATGTCACTGACCAGGCTGTCAAGTGAGAAGACGGAAAGGAAGGGTTCTAAAAATATGGGGAGGTGGGTACAGGATATGTAAAAACTATGCGAATCTAACTCTGTGTGTGCACCCCGAGCTGATGTGTGAAAATGTGTATGTAACAATGCATGCGTACAAGCATAAATCAGCATATATATTGCCACAAGGCCCACAAAAGAAAAACCCAAAGGAGCCCAAATGTGCCAATGCATGTGCAGATAAATATATCCACATGTATAGGTTCAGATGGGCATGGGGGTATGAAATATGTAGTGAGTGTCCTATGTGTATGACAGTGATATGTTCATACCTTGGGGGGACAGCAAACCCAACTGGGCAATAAGGCGATTCTCAAGGGCGAACCGGCTGCGATTGCTGGAGTGACATGAGACAATGCCAGTAACTTGCATGTCGGGTTTACCACTATGGCCCGGGGAGTTGAAATGGGCCGACACCGGGCTTCCAGTCTTTTGCTCAACGTCACGAAGATGCTTACAAAATCTGCCACTCAAGCGTCGTCCACTTTAACCCACATACGTCATCTGGCAATGCTTACATATTATGGCGTAGATGATATTCCGTGACACACAATTGAACCCCTCCTTGATCTCGCTTATTAGGGAACAAGACTGAATCAGTGCACAGCACGTAGTTACAAGTTCTGCAAACTCGACGTCCACAACGAACAGTACCAAGGTGTTGGTGGCTAGAGCGGGGGAGGCGGCTCGTGACAAGAATGTCTCTCAGACTCCTGTCGCGTTTGAAGGCTACCATAGGAGAATCACTGAAAAGTAGGCGGGTAGTGGGATCTGTGTGGAGAATGGAGCGATACCGGTTAAGGATCCTCACCGCAGCCAAGTTGTTGGGGTGGTAGGTGAGGGTGAATATAGTCCTATCAGAGGAACGGCGGGTGGATGGGGTGAGTGCCACAGGACGGGGAATATCGAGAGCTCTCTTAAAAGCGGATTGGAGAACAGAATCTGGCGGAGGCTATAATATAGCCGATAAGCTCCATGACAGCTCTGGCACAGTGTGTAACCTTACTCTGAACAACGAGAACACGGTCAAGTTTGTTCTTAAATCCTTAAGAGAAGAGGAAGGGAATTTTGAGACGATTATGAATATAATGAGAGAATGAAGAGTATAAAAGTGAATGAGATGTGTGGTCGATCCTGAGTGCTTGGTGGGAAAAGCAGATGCCTCTATAATCAACATCTTACAGGAACAATTAGTCTGCATACGTTTCTAGAAATACTAGGACGGTGGATGGAACATGCATGGGTATACCCGAATGCAATGAAACTGAGTCAATGAATATAATAGAATAAAATATAAATCTATTTTTAAAAAGTCTAAAATTATTTCTGGTGAAAATAGCTCATTAACATTGATATTATGCAAATAGACACCTGATAGTCACCAATGACAGCATCGAGAGCAGTCTTCATCGTTATCATCATTAACCTTTACACTAAATTATGATTATTAATGCAGTCGAAGCATACAGTTTTACGTTGCACCATATCAACAGCAGTCAGAAATGTGTACTTAACTACTGATTTGCAAACACATAGTGCATTCTCGGACAGTCTTAACAATTTTCAATTTCTTCTAGATGGCATGTCTTGGTTTTTTATTGACATTATCTATTACCATACACGTTGCAGGCAATTTCCCAATAAAAGTAATTAATGTTAGATTGATCAATTAGCAAGTTTAATTATATGTCTTAAATGTGTATGGTTGAGTCACAGTATACTATTTGTTGTCGCCCATGATATGAATCTTTCTATAGGATATGTGGCAGCCCACATCCATTGTCACTACTTTGGTGGCGCACTCTTAATCAGGAATCATCAAGCCATTGCATCCGTTGTTGTGATTTATCTTATTTCTTGTGATTCATTACATTATTTTACATTTAGCGCATTCTTCTGTACAGAATGTGGAAGAATATTTCCATTTGATATGGCCGCTGTTAGAATCGTTCACACTTTCATTATTTAGATTCAACATAAACTAGTACAATTTATGCTCTCTTGGAAGCAAAATAAATCTGTATAGTTCCCCCATTCGATCATACAGGTATATTAGGGGTTGTGTAGGGCATAACAAATATGCAATCTGTTATTTGTGATTGACGAGTTTTACCCACAGTTCTGGGTGTCCTCTACATGTAACAGTTTGTGTGACTCAACCTTTGTTGATAAGCATAATTAGCTATTCAGTACAACAGTCAACACGTTTTCATCAAGCCTGTTTCACATTGCTTTTAACCTTTATTTAAAAAAAAAAAAAAACTGGATGTCCAATCTCAAATTCAGCACGGTCTAAGTTTGAGGCTGGTTTTTAAGAGGTAAGACGTCGGCTCCTAGATGGAAATGTCCCGGTCTCGATTACTACAACAGCCGTTCATGTTTTGTTTGAATCCACGGTTTGTCCGATGTGTAATGACAATTATCTGTCGACAAAACTAAACCTTTGCGGCACAGGTTGTGTTGCCCATTCCTTTCACTGATTCTCCTTTTTTTCCGGACCCTGTTAGCTGTTCTTCTCTGTTTAATTCACGCGTAATTCTCTTTTAATATTGTTTCCCCTAATTTCTTAAATATTTGCTTATTTCATTTGCTATGTTTTCTCTTCACGTAAATTTAAGCTCTAAATTCTGAATTGCAAAACCTGAAGTTAGTTTCCAACTGGTTATCTTAGCCAGGGCTCAATGCTCGTTTTAAATCTAACATGTGGGGATCATTTTGTTTTCCTTGAGACAATAATGGTTGGTCAAACTACACCATTGGTGACTTACAATTCTAAACATGTGTAAATTTGCTGGAAGCTGTCATATGTTGTTGAAGTTGTTATGTTTCTAGAATTCTGTGATCTGACGTCCTTCGTCCCAATGCAATGTAATTATATCTGCAAGTATTTATGAGCTCCATGTTCCATTTATCAGGTGATTGAGGAGGTAGAGTCATATTGTTATAATTAGTTTACATATCGTGTACGCGTGCCATATATCAATAAACTTAGTGTATTTTTAACAAGCAACAACGTACATAATTTCTTGTATAAAATATTAAAAACCATAACGTTGGCAATTTAGTAATATACTCTCGGTGGCTATTTTGACTCTAATTTTGGTCCGTTGTAAAACCGATCTCACTCAATCTATTCTTGTACTTTCATTAACGGTTTGCCGACAAGGCAATCACCTGCTGGTACTCTAAGACAGGTATGAACAAAAGTCATCCCCAACATAACGTCCATGGTCGTCATAGACAGCGTGCCTTGTGTCTGACCAATGCTATTCATTTCCACCTCAATGTGTCCTCGTCCGCGTCATTCAACATACACCAACAATGCCAATATCGCAGTGGTGATTCTCTGAAAGTTCGTCACGCTCAGCAAGGGTAAGGTTAACGCGATGGCATTTACATGTGCACAGTTCTAAGAAAAACTAATATTACTTCATGTGTGTTTATACACATATACTATATATATATATATATATATATATATATATATATATATATATATATATATATATATAACTAGAAAGAGGCCAACGCAAAAAGAGTGCTAATTTCCAATATTAGGAAGAAACAATGATACTTTTTTGGCCATGTAATGAGAAGAGAACAATTGGAATATATTGTAACAACTGGGAACATTGAGGGACGAAGAGATAGAGGGAAGCAAAGAGAAAAGATACCAGACAGCTTAAGAGAATGGCTTGGCAGATGGTCAACAACAGAAATGATAAATAACTGTCTTGATCGAAAGTTGTGGAGAGACATGATAACCTCCGCCAGCCGGCCCGGTACTTGATGATGATGATGATGATATATTACTAGGTGTTACATTTATGAGGTTTTTAAAAAAAGTACATGTAGAGGTGTTTGCTGTTGCATCGGTAAGCTCTGAGAAAACACGGTATATTATTCAGTTGCATGTAGGTGGTCACAGAGCGGACATGCTTGGGTCTGATCTCACTGTACTCTAATGTTGTGGGTGTTAGTGCTACATGACAGGATCTGAGTCTGAAAATATGGTTTGGTCTCTTGTTTTCGGCTGTTAATGCTGTCGTTGGCCTTGTCATGTATTTGAAATATCCTCCGTTTTTTTCCCGTGCCCAATCTATTCAGCCATTCTTTTCTATTGTAACGTTGTTGCCGTTTAAATCAACTAAAATAGGACTGGGATGCCGTAGTCGTCACAAGTGGGACTTGAGTGTTATGGAGGATTAGTTAAAGCTCTTACATTCAACATTTTACAGGACCATGCTTACATAAAATAATATTAACAAATACGCTCTTTTTTGTGCTTTATCTGACCATATCAGTTGTTGGTAGTTTGATGTTTAGTTTTAGTTAATATTTAACAGAAACAATGACTTTTTAAAGGATTGTGGGCTAGTAAAGGATACTAACATGGTATTTTAAAAAGAATATTTTCAACTACTACTAGGTGGCGATATTTTCTGTGTGGAACGTTCGAGGATTTGATAAGTTTCATATCGTTGGTCACTGCTAGTCGATAGATCGTAGGTCTAACTGATATGCAGGTATAAATATATTTCTTGATTTGAGAGTTTCTGTTGTAGTAGTTCAAGTGTGCTGGTCAAATGTTACATGTCGTACTACCACTTGAAAATAGTGACCACAATGATAATATGATAGTATATAATGATACAATGATATTAAGCAGCATTTATGACGCTTAGAAGCATAGGCAGGAAGGTAAATTATTTAGCTCTGCTCGTCTACACGTTCTGCCAGTAGCATATGGAGAAGTAAAAATATCATCCACTTCCATATTGGACATTGTTGTAATGTCTTTAAAATATCGAGGCTTAAGCTAAGTAGAAATCTACCAACGTAATCGTCCTGCACATGTTTGTTGTCTTGTCATCCTGCTAAAGGCATGTGACCGACACGGTATAATTCTGTACTGTCTTCTATCTAGTAAAGCTGCAATGTTCTATTTATTGTTTTCATGTTTCATCCAACTTTGTGGATGTATGTCACAAAATTATTGAGCCTATCTCGGTGCATATAGATGACATATAACAGGTGTATCGAAGTTATATATCTACAACACGTTACTTGATTACAATATTATGCAGCTGTTGATTGCACACACTGATAACTATATCAAGCGTGAATGGGAGTGTTAAAAAAAATATCGGAAAATAATGTTGGTGCTAACTGTTGCGCTCCTACTGGTCCGGAAAATCAGTGCGCCATATGTTTATTGATCAGTATAAACGTCAGCTGTGAAAGTGCTTTGTATTCATTTAAACTACAAGTCCCCTCTCCGCCCCCCCCACAACATACACACACAATAAAACAATAACAATAATTGTATTCACACAGCGTATGTGCCAAATCATGATGATGATATATCTACGCCCCTAGATACCAACATTAGCACGCTCGAAGAAATTATTGATCAGCTCAAGGTTGCTGATATATCATTTCAGACTCATCTCTAATGGCCAACATTAGTACGCTCGAAGAAATTATTGGTCAGCTCAAGGTTGCTGATATATCATTTCAGACTCATCTCTAATGGCCAACATTAGTACGTTTGAAGAACGAATTGGTCAGCTCAAGGTTGCTGATATATCATTTCAGACTCATCTCTAATGGCCAACATTATTACGCTCGAAGAAATTATTGGTTAGCTCAAGGTTGCTGATATATCATTTCAGACTCACCTCTAATCGCCAACATTAGTACGTTTGAAGAACGAATTGGTCAGCTCAAGATTGATAACATCTTCATACAGCTTTCATGTTATTTTACTTGCGATGGCTACGAGAGCCTTCATTGATGAAGATTTCCACTAGTCATTCTTCCGGTGTCACAACAGTCATATTCGTCATCACCTCTTATCCTTAGGTTGCTGTAATTATGATATTTTAAACTATTATGTCCAGACTATAGAGTTTAAATACGGTAACTTGGTATTTTCTATTGAGCTGATGTTAAGGGTATTGTTTCTGGTAAATCTGGTGTTGTGTTTTTTTATCTCCTGATATATTTGTTCCCGACAAACCTTTCTGATTCTTCACGGGCTTTAAATGTATCTGCTCTCTGCTCATAGATTGTATAGATTACCACTCTCCTTTGCCAACATGTTTGCTTCATCATTTTTCCAAATGTTGCAGTGAAATAAAATTATCTTAAACACAGCTCTTCTGTATTTCTTTGAGAGGTTGTAGTGTTACAGGATAGGTTATCCATTAGAATAGGGAATCTAAGACAGCAGCAGAACTTAATAGTGCATATTCAAGTGATGGGGAATGGGATATGATTGTAATAGGACGTTAGAGGAAAAAATCCAGGTCGTGTGTACGAGTGGTACACATTTAAAGAGAGTGTCCAGCCTTAAATGGGTACCGGTTTTTTTCAGGCATAGTAAAGCGGCACGGGCGTAATACCGACCACATTACCTCGAAATTTCATGTGCTGAAGGTCTGTAAAATTTATGGTCACTAATACCATATTCCCTATACGCCACTTGGCGTGACGGGGCTCTTTACTTTTTTTTATTTTAAGACAAATGAAACATAATTCAAGAGAAATGTTCCCAAAGGTCAGGTCACCTTAACTTGACAAACAAAAACCGAATGGTTGAACATTTAGTTTATATAATTATTAGCTGACACAAGACCGAGCAGACACGTGACGCAATCAAGAATGTAGGACACCAGAATAACAGCTTGTTGACGTGTCTACGGACGGTAGGTTGTTAATAGTTGACAGCGACATAGCATCGACTAGAAGAGCTCACATCTCAGCGCATGCTGAAACACGTGGTGTAGGTCCACAAAGGTCAAAACCATCATTTCAGAACGTAGATTCAGAGATGTAGAGACATGAATTTGGCGACAGTAGGAGAGCAGACGTACACAAGTTGAAACCTAGACTAGAAGCTACTATAGCTTGTTTCATAACTCGTGCCCAAATTTAAAAATCGATAGCTTTTTAACCGCTTGTGGTATTATACTGAAAATTTGCATGTAAAGTTATAATGATTAGAACCCAACAGGGAAATTAACAATTTCTTTAAAAAAAAACATTTGTTTATTATTGTTGCTTATTTGATTTATATAAATTTATAACGACCCACTGATGTAGTCAAAACTTAATGTTTAAATTATTTTAAACTAAAAATACAAATCCATACACGGTAGAATTGAAGTATCTGCACGCTTTTACCGTGGTTTGTTTGACACAATTAGACACTTGAGAAATTGTGTGTTTTATTTCCGTTCATTCATAGGTGTAGACGTGGAACGTTAACATTTATCATGAGTCTTAAAATGAAATTCTGCAGTTTACAAAACATCGCAATAAAAATGTATGACTATTTTTGCAAAGAGGCTAAACGAGGAAGATTATTTCATTCTTTAGAAACCCCTGAGAATAGGACAAGACACATTTTGGATTTATCTAAACGGTCATTTAATCGCAGGATTCAAGCACGTGACCGTCAATGTTCAAAATATACAAAATCACAAGGAAGAGCAAAAGTGTTGGATAATTTCGACAGTGAACTTATTAGAAGTGAAATTCGCAAAATGTTGGGTATGAATGAAACTGTTACAATAAGAAAATTAAAAATTTCGCTGAAAAAGAACAACAGTATTGAAATATCAAAGTCTACATTATGGAGGAATGTGAGAGCTGCAGGCTTTACATTCAGAAAGTATTCCCATGGACGAAACATCATCTGTGAGAAGCCACATATAGTAGTCATGAGAAGCAAGTACTTACGTGAAGTAAAAGAGGTGCGCAAGCAAGGTTATGAATATTGTGTACTTGGATGAAACATGGATCAATGCTCACCACACTAACCAAAGGGAATGGCAGTCATCAGATGGAAAGATTAAGAGATTAATACCTAGCAGCAAAGGACAGCGCTTGATAATTGCTCATGCAGGTAGTCGACAACATGGACTAATACAGAATGCAGAGCTCATTTTTTTTTCAAAATCCATAGACAATCGGGATTATCACTCTGAGATGAATGGTCACATATTTAGACATTGGATTGAAAATTCTGTTCTCCCATCACTAGATCGACCATCTTGCCTAATAATGGACAATGCAGCGTATCACAACATTGTTGCACTTGAAGATAAAGTCCCGACGTCATCCAGTACAAAATATGCTATTAAGATATGGCTCACAAAGGAGCACATACATTTTAATAACATGTACTTAAAACCTGAATGACTATCTCTAGTAAAGCAAAAACAAAGGACAAAGATCTTTCAAATAGATAAGATTATCCAAGAGCACGGTCATATAAGTTTGAGGCTGCCACCTTACCATGCTCATTTAAATCCAATAGAACTAATCTGGGCAAAATTAAAAGGACAAGTGGCAGATGAAAATACAACATTCAAAATATGCGATGTAAAGACTGTTGCTAATCTCGCTTTATTAAATATAGACAAAGATTATTGGGCTAAATGTGAAGACCACGTCTTAAAACAGGAAGAGGAATATTGGAAAAATGATGGTTTGTGGAATGTTAAACCCCAAACAGTTATTAATCTTTTAGACTCGTCTGATTCAGAATGAAAGTATATAGCCCCCACAATGTTGGCCCCTATATTACCTTAAATTAGTTCAACAAACGGTCCTTTTCAGGACCACACAACTAAGAAAATTGGACATACAGGTATACCTTGATATTATCGTCCGTCCTCGAACTGAGAAGACAATAGTTCTCCTGGTGTTTTGTCTTATTAGGTTATTTCCCCATTACGGCCACGCCTTTTCCTAGTGAAAATTAATCATAGACCAGCAACTACGGTAATTTCTATTATTTAGGGGTTCACAATTTACAATTTTGACAAACATCAAAGAAATTCGCCGCTTTAAGAAAACTGCAGCTGCAAGATATTTGTTAAATATACATTTAAAGGGTCTTTTGTATTCTAATAACATTTGGAAAATTTCAACAGGATTTAACAAACGGTTTCTGAGCAATAGCGTTTTGAAGTTGGGCAAGTGATTTGAAACGAGCTATAGTAGAAGCGCAGCTGATTCCACTCACTTTAAAAATTGAACCTAGTTTCAGATCAGTACCACGACCTGTGGATATTTCATTGAAATTAATATTCTTAAAGTCGCAGAACCAGTTATGTGACGTTATCTTTGGCAGAACTTTGTGGTAAAGAATTAAAAGACCGTTGGCTACAATGACATTCAGGACAGAGGACTTATAGGGTGGTGGACAGATTGCTGAATTCAGAGACATCACATAGATGTATTTACTGATGTAAATAATATAATTAAAAACGACCACGGACGAATAGCTTGACATGTAAACACGGACACTAATCTCGATGTCTCAACAAAATAAGAATATAACTTAGAAAATAACAGACTACAGGAAGACATAGCATGAATTAACACCACATATTTAAGACTTCACTATCCGGATTTCGACTCCCAATGTTTTGTTTCATGACAATCTTGAGTTGTGTTGATCCACCGATCCATCGATTATCCTGCTGTTGAAAAAAACTCTCTCTGCAGGTATTCTTTCATTAACAACAAACATATGAAAATATCCTTACTACTGCAGTAGAGAGGCCCTCATATGTTTCCTGCTCATTATATCTATTGTTCTGTCGAGCCGATGACGGCACATTGGGCAGAACCACAATCTCAAAAAACAGAAACCTTGCGTGCTAAAATGGCACATATTGCAGAAATCACTGCTTCTAAAATCTATGGTTCTGTTTCCAAAACAATGCTTTTTACAATGACAGCTTGTCAGGCCATTGATCAATCTCCTTAGTTGCCTCTTAGGACATGCCTGGAAGGTCACTGCGTCACTAATCATTAGGTCACAGTGTTACATTCTGCTCATTACATAGGCGGATATGAATTCATAATTGATTTACAAAAAAAAAGAAAGCAGCAACATTACGACCTCCATTTGTTGAAACAAAACATGGACATGAAAGTCAAATTGTTTAAAACTTTAGTAAAGCGAGTCAAAGATGAGAAATAGGCAGAGTTCTGTGAGAGGATGAACACGCCAAGTTGAAGTTAATCTGGCGAATTCACGGGAGTATGTACGTCGCAGTAAAAACCACGTATGTTCGATACTTCCAAAACTTTGTTCTGATATGGCAGAGAACGAAGAATTCGGTGCAAGGGTATTGGCGATTGTATGATACGGATTTGAAGGAGCTAGCAATAATCTATAACGGCAGTATCGCGAGTGCTACTGTCAGTGAATACTGATTTCATAGTTACTTGATACTTCACCTGAAGCCGGGCACAGACCGTATGAAAATATAAAACTATCGTATAATTACCAAGCAAAACACGGTGGGTAAATTGTTGCTAGAAAATTAACCTACCAGGCTGCGTCTTCTTCCACCTACCCTACCAGGGTACAGCCAACCAAAGGTGAATTATTTTTTAAAAGAGTAAGAGTTGGTTCGTAACCCTTTTTGACGTCACTTTAAAAAAGTACACGTAAATTTCATCATCATCATGTAGCATTCCGGTTGGCGTGTTCATGTCCTTCCACAATCTTCTATCTACAGTGTATCGTATCAGTTCTGTTGTTGACAGGTTTCCATGCCATGACACAAAGCTAGCCAGTATTTTCTCACTTTGTCGTCCGCGATCTCACTTTCCCTTTATATTGCCAGTTGTTACCAAGTATTCCAAATTTCCTCTTCTTGTGATGCGCCCGAAAAGTGTTGATTGTTTCTTTCTGATGTTTTTAGTAGCTCCCTTTTTGTGTTGACCCCTTTGAGATTTTTCTCATTGATCTTTTCAACTCTCCAGGTAACTTTCAACATTCTTCTGAGAAATCTCATCTCTGTGGCCACTAATCGTCTTTTCATTTGTTTGTCTACTGTCCATCATTCGATTCCATAGGTCAGAATTGGTTCTATATAGCACCGACGATCTTTCTTTCTCACTTCTATTGACATAGATTTGCTGCATAAGGTATTTTCCATTTTCTGAATTGATATTTTGGCCTGAGCTATTCTGCTTATTATTTATGTGGTGCATCGTCCATCTAAATGTTATTACTGTGCAGACATATTTTAAACGTAAATACCACCCAGAAAAAAACATATGTGTAAAGAGGAGGCAATTAAATTAAATTGTAGTACGAATATACTCGAATATTTGTCTTTCTCCTGCTTCTGCTTCCTCTTCTTTCCTTCCTCATCTGCCTTTCAGCGTCGAGGGGAGATATAATGTGCGGTCTTTTGCTCTTCTGTTCGCCTTTGCTGCTGTTATGTTTCCTAGTGCTTCTAATATTCCATCGATCCATCTTTTTCGTGGTCGACCCTTGGGTCTGGTGTTCTCACAACGTTTGTTGAAGGCTCATTGTGTTGTGTTTTGATCTTTCTGCCTTGTCACGTGGCCAAACCATTTTATCTGTTGTTTCCTTATATATTCTATGGGAGGCGGCTATTCCTAGCTTTTTTCTCCGTTCTTCATTTCTGTTCTTATCTCTCAGACTGTTTCCTGTCATTCGTTTAACACATTTCATATCTGTAGAGGTTATTTTGCTTATTGTTCTTGCATGTAGGGTCCAGCTCTGGCATTGGTAGCACAACGTTGGGATGAAGATTGTATTGTATAGTGCTCGTTTTGTCTCCAGAGTTATTTCCTTGTTGGACAATAGTGGTGATAACTGTCCAATGATTTTACAAGCTTTGTTGCATCTTAATTCTATCTCTGCTGTTTGAGAATTATCGTTTGTCATTAGAATTCCTAGGTTTTTGAATTCCTCTACTTGTTTGCCTTGTATAGTTATGTTGATGTGTTGTTTATTTTAGCGACATTCATGACATCTGTTTTCTTGATGTTGATTTTCATGTTGTATTTTGTGCCTGAGATGTTGAGTTTGTTTAAGTGTTCTTTTAGGTCTTCTATTGATTCATGTATTAGTGCCTGATAGTGTATAATCTTCTTGGGTGTAGTTTAGAAAAGATAATGACAATAGCAAGGGTAGTGTCATGGCAAAATTGTGTTTTTTCTTCCTGTCATGTTTATGTTCTATGCTAAATTACCTTTGAACCTGCTTGTATTCTTCTGTCCTTTCAATGCCAACTTTGACGTTGCAATCTCACGTAATGATTAAAATGTATTGTGTATCTACCTTTTCTGTGATACCCTGCATATAATTGCACAATTCTTCAAATTATCCATCGTTTGCTGCTGTTTTTTATGCATACACTTGTAGGTCTGTGGTGTTTTTTTGTATTTCTTAGACTAATCGTTAGTACGTTAGTAACCTGTCATTTATTGAATTGTAACCAAGGGAAGTAACATAAACGTTATTTGTAAGGATGAACCTCACGCCTCCTTGTCCACTCTTTCTCTTTCTTGAATATGTGTGTGTGTGTGTGTGCGCGTGGCGTGTTTGTATGTATGTGTGTTTAAAAGTAGTATCAAAGTCACTCTGTCCTTCAGAAACATGACGATCGTCACGTACAATGTACATTTTCTTTCCACTTATCTGCTTCACGCTCAAAAGTTTATTATCAAACTTGAACAAACTGGTATTCTTATCTGTATTCTCTATACACAACTGTACACTAGAAAATATTGCTGGCTGGCAAACGTAAATACTTGAACTAATAATTTAAATTACTTTTTTTCCGAAGACCTGTTAATGATTACAGTAAATGCAATATTTATACCTCACTTATATCTCACTGTATGCATTATGGGTATCAGTGGCGTATACTGGTTTTGGGGTCTGGGCTACTGCTGACATAATAAATAAACACATATACTATATTTAGTAGGCTAACACAAAGTAATATTTGCTAATGCCATCACTATATTTTAAATTACTTACTTTTTTATATATAAATTCTATCAGTTTTGTTTGGGACGAAAATGCCTCAATGACTATTGTTATTGAAAGTACTGTTGGGTTGGTTTCTAAGTTTCTGAAGGAATGATTTTTCAACAGGCATTAATGGTAAACCAGATAAGCGTTCTTGTGTCTGATTTGCCGACAAAAAGATTTAACTCTCTTGAGAATAGAAAAAAGTTATTTCTACAGAATGTGATGCTCATTACGTAGTTATAAATAGGTTAGGAAGTTCCAGTAATCAGACATAGTTTCACTTTCACTTTATGACGCTTCTAATTTATTACAGCTACAAATAAATCATGAAACCGCATTTTGTATAGGTAGCTCCCGCCCTTATTATTTCCACTGGAATTTTTTAATGTCAAGGTTATTAATACTAAGTCCGATAGAAGAGAACTGTACCGCTACTTATTAGCGGTTTTATGTACTATGAAACTGCTATTGTACTACAATGAATCTGTTGTACGTGCATTATGTTCGTGGAATAAGATGTTAATGTCCATATCTATGTCACGTGTTCGACCTATGTCATGAAAATATCTTGATAAATACGATAAGGAAAGAAAAATTATTACCATTTATGAATAACTCCCTTCCGCTCCCCAATTAAATGCATTAAATAAACAGAACAATTATTTGACCATGTGACTTATCTATCTATCTTTCGTTCGCCTGAAGTATTGTCTATATCTGCAATGTCGTTTCCTATATAAATGTTACTGTCTTTTGTAACTCTTGCAGTGATCCGTATAGTTTTGTCTGCTGTGTTGTATCTATGGGACAATGGATTTTCCTCAGTCTACTATATATACAGTGCAGTCTTTAAGTATATGTTATTTGGTTATGGAAAGCCCAAGTATCACTGCAAACGAATTAAAATCCATAATTGCTCAACCGCCCGTGCCAGCGTAATCATCCGAATGAATATCTCATCTCCAAAACAAAGAAAGGTAACTGTAGTCCCCATCGTAGCAGTCTCAGCACACGCCAAAAGACATAAGGCGAAAAGGCGCAGAAAGTGAACACATCAAACTTGTCCCTGTCATACGATAGCATCATTCATCGTAAACAACTGGAATATCGAAACATGATCAAAACGGATGAGACACACAGCTCACGGTGTGCACAGAGCACCTAACTCAGTAGCTCCTGCAACAAGCCGGACTTGGAATATGAGAAAACTGCAAAAAAGAACACTTTTCATGCATAGCCTTCAATTGTTCCCGCCGCCTTTCCACCATATACCGGAAGTTCACGTCCTCTTGAAAATGACGATCGTCATATTTTTTTTTTTTTATGTATAGCGCTTGATGATGTTAGGCCATCGTTGTTTACTCCAATTCAGAACATGGAAAAACCTTGCTCTAATAAATGCAAATCAAAGCAAATAAATCATATTGCCAAAATGTGTAATATAATTATTTAAAAAAAATATAATAAATTATCATTTCCTTTTGTATTTCTTTACAATGTTCAGGTTACCGGCGATAGCTGTGTTAACATAGAGAATACGCCACTGATGTTTATATCACAGTTCTCAGTTCAAACTCCAACGTGTAAGTGGCTTTCAACAGTTGGAATATTGTCGATATGTCAATAGCCAGAGTAGCTCACTAATTGTGCATCTACCAAATTCGTCCTTTTTTGTCTTCGTTTATAACTGTTCTACTATGTAATACAAATTGTTGAAAGTTCAAGACTATGATTTCTCTAACAGTTGTATCAATTGTCATTAAGTAATTAAATAATTAAGTAATTTCATTAAGTAATTGTTGTAGATCTTTAGGATTTTCTAGAGGAATTACTATATGAAATAAACATGACAAGCAAAAAATATAGATTACATATGAATATAAATAAGATTAAAACTATGATCATATTGGGAAAACAAATTCTCAAGACCTACAAATAAATATCAAAGTTGAAGGAATACACGTAGAGACAGTTCAGAGCTACAACTACCTGGGACATACTATAACCAGTGATGGTAAATATAAAACTGAAAAAACAAAGGAATAGGTATGACACAAAAGTAATTTTAATGTCATGAAAAATATTCTAACTTCAAAAACAAATAACACCAGGGCTAAAATTAAGAATAACAAAATGTTACATCTTCTCAATATTCCTGTACGATGCAGAAACGTAGACATTAGACAAGAAAACGCAACAGATAATTGAAGCCTTTGAAATGTGGATGTATAGAAGATTAGGTAGAACTGGATGGAAAGAAAAGAAAACCAACGATTAAGTTGTATTAAAATAACTAAAAATGAAAAGAGAACTACTAAATACAATAAGAACAAGACAAATGCAATTTTGGGGCATGTTAAAAGACACAACAGCCTAATAAAAGTAAGTAATATTGGAAGGGAAAATACACGGTAAAATAGGCAGAGGCATATCAAGACTAACATGGACGAGTAACATCAAAAGATGAACAAGTCAACCCCTGACAATCTGCACCATCAAAACAAGAGACAGAGTTGAATGGAGCTCCATGGTAGTCAACCTTCGATGCGAAGACAGCACACAATAATGATGATGTATACATTTTCAACGTACAGTCGCACATGATCTTCATGACGTCACCGTAGTGCATGTTTATCACATTCCACAAGGTTAACCAGAATACAGATTTAAATCAGCTAGTCAGAGCTCTAACTTTCGTATCTTTCATTTTCTTTTTCTAATTTTTTCCCTATTTGTTTTCTTTTCTTTTCCCCCTTCCTCTATTTTTTCTTCGTCCCCTGTTGTTCGTCCTCTATCACTGCAAACGAATTAAAATCCACAATTGCTCAACCGCTCCTGCCAGCGTGATCATCCGAATTAATATCTCATCTCCCAAACAAAGAAAGGTAAATGTAGCTTCCATAGTTGCAGTCTCAGCACACGGCAAAAGTCATAAGGCAAAACCGCGCAGAAAGTGAACACAGCCAACTGTTTCCTGTCATACGATATCATCATTTATCGTAAACAACTGGGCTATCAAAACATGATCACAACGGATGAGACACAGCTCACGGTGTGCACAGAGCACTTAACTCCGTAGTTCATGGAACAAGCCGGATCTGGAATATGAGGAAACTGCAACAAGGAACACTTTTCATGCATAGCCTTCAACTGTTCCCGCCGCCTATCCACCATATACAGGAAGTGCTCTTGAAAATGATGATCGTCATATTTTTTTATGTATAGCGCTTGATGATGTTAGGCCATCGTTGTTGACTCCAATTCAGAACATATAAACACACAGTTAGTCGTCAGATTATCCCCGTTGCACATCAAACAACATACCGTAAGATTAGCGTACGGCCGGTCTCGAGATATACGATGAACCATTACAATCTTGAAGTATGTGTTCAGCAGTTCGGGGCGCTTGTCCACATGTACAAGTTTGGTCTGTTTTTGGATGAACTGAACAGCTGTGGAGCTGAGGTCAAAGATTTATTAAAGTGAAATTTTTTAAATTAAAATTAAGGTGTTCAGCAGCTCAGCAGTTCAGAATTACCGTGTGATAAAACAGACAATTGAAAATTTGATTATACGAGCCTTCAATAAACATTAATCGAAATTAAAATTCATGGGCCAACCTGGAGAGTAGATTGATGGAATATTAGAAACACTAGGACACACTAATAGAATTGGTCATTGGAAGAGCAAAATACCAAAAACTGTATCTCATTGTCGACCTTAAAAAAGAAAGATAAATGCATATAATGAAGATAAGAAAAACAATTGTTAAGTATGTTAGAACTCCGTCTTACCGGTCTTAATCCGGAGAGTGAATATGTAAACACCAATTAACAATGAGCAAATTAAAAAAATGTGTACATAGCTTGCATTGACCAGGAAACAAATATTCGACATAGTAAATAGAGAACAACTGTGGAAGATACTAACAGCATACGGAGTAAGCCAACAACTAATCAACTTAATTAAAAGTCTCCACTTCAACAGCAGTTACACAGTCAGACAGCAGCAGGCTACACAGACCATTTCGAAGTTAGATCAGGTGTAAGACAGGGGTACGTACTATCCCCCCTACTGGTTATTACATTATCATCATCATCAAGTGCCGGGTCTACTGGCATAGGTGATCATGTCTCTCCACAACTTTCGATCTCGACAGTTATTTATCATTTCTGTTGTTGAACCTTATGCCAAGCCATTCTATTAATCTGTCTGGTATTTGTTTTCTATTTGCTTCTCTCTATCTCTTCGTCCCTCAATTTTCCCAGTTGTTACAATATATTCCAGTTCTCTTCTCATTACAAATTGCATGGCCAATAATGCTGATTGTTTCTTCCTAATATTGGAAATTAGCTCACTTTTTGCTTTGACCTCTTTCAGAACATTTGCATTACTCTTCTTAGCTGTCCATGGTATTCTCAACATTCTTCTGTAAAACGACATTTCTACATACTCCAGTGATTTTCTTGTCTGATATCCTATTGTCCATGATTCACAACAGTTTATTACATACATGGACTATATATGCAAGTTAGCCAACCCATCAGAGAAAGAAGAGATCAACGAGCTTTTAGTTGCAGACGATCAGGCAGTAACACAGGATAAAATAGAAGACCTATAAGAACAATCTTGAAGCATGATGTGTCTCCCACCAGCACAAAATAATTCTCGACTAGTAGCGGTCAAGCACTGGCGCAAGAGATCGAGGGCGAACTGTGTTGAGCAGTGATAATCTTAATATTTCAGCTTCCCATTTATTATTTTGGGAAAAAAAAGGAAACGGTTTTCTTTTGAATACACTTTTTGTGTGAGTATATGTGTGTGTGTGGGTGTATGTTTTTGTGTGTGTGTGTGTTTGTGTGTATGTGTATGTGTGTGCTTGTGTATTACATATGAAACATACATGTTTTTAAATAGGTAACTAAATTTTAATTTAAAACATTTCACTTTAATCAATCTTTGACCTCAGCCCCCACAGCTGGTCAGTTCATCCACAAACCAGACCAAGGTTTTCTCTATCAGAAAGTAAACACCTAATGTGTATAGATGTCCGGTGACGTGTATCAGCCGGTTCGGTGCCGCTATAAAAGACGATATATACACCGAATGAACCACAATTCTGACTTCCTATAACCGCTATCGTCTCTGCAGTATATCTTTTGTTGGACAGTTATTGGACAGTAAGTACCTGTTTTATTGCCATGTTTATAAATAATAATTGAATATTAATAATACTGCAATAATAACCATAAAAATAATATTAACAATATAACAATAATAAATATCATCAACATATAATAGTACATGTTGTCTCCAAGGGTCCTCGGTAGCCTAGTTGGGAAAACCACCCGACTGGACTACCGACGTTCGGACAACCCGTGTTCGATTCCCGCTGGGAGCAGTGTGAGTTGTACTTGTGGTTGGAAAAAAAAATACCTCCACGGTCGACCCAGCCGTTGGCAGAAATGGGTACCAGGGCATTACCCTGGGAAGGTGAGGAATGTCGCCTCGTATCGTGAGTTTCGATGCTTGAGGTGACACTATCCAGAAATCTCCGAACATTTCTGGATAGGCGTCCAAGCACATATGAGTGGAAACTCGCGTTCTAAGACGCCGTTTCAAGTCACGTACTTTACCTTTTATGTTGTCTCCAATTTGGATCAATTACATGCAAGTTCTAAATACAATACGATCCTCTGTGAATAACATGGAGAATTAAAAAATAAAGATAAATGAAATGGACATAAAAGTTCTCAAATAAGCGGCAGGAAAACCTAGGACAAGGCAGTTTCTAGATGACAACATGTCCCTGATAACATGCGCTGCACTAAAAGCAATTAAGATTTTTAAAAAAAATAAAGAAGAGCGTTGAATATAATTAAGAATTGTTATTATCTGAGGCTATATTTGTAATCCAGAACTCTGACACGCTGATAGTACAGTCCTCTTGTAAAACAGTACAAAGTGGTTAAAAGAGATAATTGCATTTGTTAATAAAGGCTGTGAAAATAATCAAATATGTTTCTAAATATACAAAACGAAACAAGAACATGCCCAATAACATATCAAAATGTCATTCCAAAAACATCATCATCAATGAAGAACTTGAAATTGCAATAAACTATGCTTTTTTGGGATCGGTGATAACTAACAATGGAAATTGTCAGAAAAAGATCAAAAGAAAATTAGCATTACCAAAAATACATTAAACGTCATGATATTTTCTATTCAATACTATTCTAATCTATACTATTCTATTCTATTGATGGAATCAGTTTAATTGCAGTGAGGGCATTCCCACACCCGCTCCATGCGCCCGTCACATCACTACTTGAAGCTTATACAGACTGATTGGTATTGTCCCTGTGCGGTGTTGATTGTAGATGTCTCTGCTTTTCTCACTAAGCATTCCGGATCGACCAGACCCCTTTTCTATATTTAGACTCATCAGCCTTTCAATGTCTATATCATTGTCCCACCCATTCTTCTCCTCTTCTCGTACGGACTGAAGAACAAACTTGGCAATGTTCTCTTTGTCCTAGTCAAGTCACCTCCAGCGCTAGAGCAGGCAGCGAGCTTATCGGCTAATCTCAAATAAAGAACGTGTGGCCCTCTACCAGCAAAGGAGTAACATTAAAATTACTGAAGGCATGCATCTACCGAATAGTAACGTATAGCTGAGAATCATGGACAACAAAGGAAACAACAAAGGAAACAACAAAGGAAACAACAAAGGAAACAACAAAGGAAACAACAAAGACAAGAAACGATTAATTTGAAACAAGATATTACAGAAAAATGCTTAAAACACCTTGGATAATGAACAAAAGCAATGAAAACATATTAAAAGACTTATAGAATAAAAGGAGCTAGCTTAAAAACACAAATCTACAGAGAAAATGTAAATATTATGACTGTTTTAAAAATAAGACTCAATGGGCCGGGAGGAGAAATAATAAAAGACAAGTTTCTAGGAGGACGAGGCAGTGGCAGATCACAAGAAAGGCGGTTTCAAGACATCAAAGGGGCCTTGAACATGGTACCAGAAGAAGTGGATAACCTAGATCGAGAAATGAATTCTTTCAGACTGGCTGTGTCGAAATTTCATAATTATTTTATGATTTTACCATTTGTGGAATTTAAAATATCATCATTATCATGAGTTCACATGTTCTGCAAAGAATGCCCTCATGTTCTTTGCATAACATGTCAACTCATGATAATGATGCTATTTTAAATTTCACAAATGGTAAAATCATAAAATAATTATGAACATACAAGTGGACAATGTCTAACTAATGTCACAAACATATGTAATGGAATCCGAGAAGAACAATCTAACTTACCTTTACTTTACTACTCCACGTATGTAAAACATCGGGTTGTACATGTGCAAGACCATAAGTGGTAAAAACAATAACACAAAAAAGAATATAATTATCCATACATAGACGAATTTAAGATATAATTACAAAAAAAGAAGTTATAAACAGAACAAAAACAACTGTTTCTATTGAACTCATAGGCCTGTAAAAAGGAAAGCTTTCAGGCAGTTTGGAACGTAAAACAGAAATGTAGTAGTAATCATATGATAAAACAATTAGAATATTTTAACAATTAGTACAAATTGTACAATAAAGGAGTGCCCATTGTTTAAATGAAGCAAATATTCAAGGGAGTTTATCTACCAGCAGTAAGGTATCTTTGTGGAACATGAGCTTAGATGACAAACACATATATTATCATCTTATATATGTGTCTTTTGGTGTTGGTGGTGATGATTCCCCAAATCTTACAATCATTACAGCTGTTTATCAGCCCAGTCTGTTATTGATTTCTTTCTACCAAGTCATGTTTGTCAATTGTGTTGCTGCTTTCTTTTCTTCTCCCATGACAAGGGAGGAAGATAGAGAGGGTTGGGGGCGGGGGGTGTGGCTAGATGCGTGGTCTCAATACGCGAAAGTGTGTCTGAGGTATTGAAGAAAATAAAACGTAAAATACACCCGAAGCGTTATGATGTAATATGTTTGTGTTACAAGTTGCTTTTTTTGTGTCATTGCTGTCATTGCTGTCATTGGTGTCATTTCTGTAATTGGTGTCTTTGATGTAATTGGTGACATTGCCGTAATTGGTGCCATTGCTGTAATTGGTGTCATTGCTGTAAATGGGTGAACACAAACATGCCATGAATTAGTTACATTATATATTAACACAATCCAATCATACTAAGCGCACACTTTGAGTTGCCCATAGAATGAGAAATCACATGTTCACCAAATTCAAAATAGGTACAATCAGCATATACCATTGTACACTGGACATTATGACTACAAAACATGTTCTACAGGATTGCCCCCAGTACACAGTCCTGAGAATAACAATGTGGTCCACACCCACCTCCTTGGAAGAGAAGCTATATGGGGCTATCAAATCACAAAAACAGACAGCTGACTTCATGAGAGAGTGCTCTGACTGAGTCTTGATCAAGAGACAGAGAGAGAGAGAGAGAGAGAGAGAGATATATATATATATATATATATATTTGCCCATGTGGCTACCCCACGGTGAGGGGTGAAAAGAATAGAGCCTATGCTACCTGTCATGCACTTCGCAAGACTCAACTAAGGAGATTTGGAATCGTCCCCTGTGCAGGCATTTACGACGTGCACGCAGCGTCCTTGTGAACGAAATTGACCGATGCATTTGGGGAAATCCTGTGACAAGTGGTGGAGCGAATATTGTTAATTCCTGACTGCAATGAAACTGGTTCCATGGTTAGAATATAATAGAATAGAACCGTTTGAGTAATAACATATGAAGTAATTAACATCACACTCATGTTAATGACATTGATTACCTGTTTTTGTCATAGGACATTGTCACCATGTCTCTCGCAGCAATTGTTGGCATGATTCTTGTGTCAGCGGTTTCCTGTCAGATTAATTGTAAGTGATGTTTTATATCGAATGTATTAATGTAAGATGTATCAAATTGTCAATTTCTAACTATTTTTATCTGACAACAATGTGTGTATCATTAATGTTTATCAGATATATTGTTCTCGTTAATTAAAATTATTTTCTTTTCATCTTACCAATGCTAATATTATTTGTAAACGCAGTAACTTTAGATTCATGACGGTAACTATATATTAACGCTTACAAATATAGGTTTTTTCCTAATTTGACTAGTGTTTAGTAATAATGTTTATACATGATTACCTTAGTATCAACAACTCATATAATGGCACACAATTGAAAAATGAACAAGAGAAAAATAGCCATGGGCTATATGGACAACACAATTAAGGAAGGGAAAACAATTAATACGGATGAAAACTTTAAACATTAAAACAATTATATTTTAACAATTACATTAAACAATTATTTAAGCCAGCAATGATGTAAAGTAAGGAATCCAGAAGGAACGGAACATTGGCTAAAATAATTAAGTAGAGACAACAACAAAATGATGAAATGAAGAACTAGGAAAAGTACAATGTGAGAGAGAAAACGTTAACAAGTGGATAATTAAGTTAAAAGTCATCTTTTATTCTTTTCTGTTAACTATATGTATTCTTGCCTGCTGTATTTTTATTGTAAATAAAGCCGTTCTTCCTAATTTCAACACCTTTGATCATACGCTCTATGGTACCCCTCCGTTCATCCATCCTGATGAGACCATTTCTAGTTGTTCACTGTTTGTCTCCCTTTGGGCCCCTGATTTCCTACCTGTAGTATTATCTATAATTATGTTACCAATAGGCACACGAATCTTGTATTCGTTTCTTTCCGTTATTTTCAAATTTCAGATCAGTGTTTTAATGACGTTTTGAAATAACTGAATATAACGGAGACATATATTACCATAAATCCGTGCAGGACAGACTATGTCTTTTTTTTGGCACGTAAAATTAAACACTAACTTACTGAAAGGCGATCTTGGAGGAGATAATAAAAGAATACAGAAGTAGAAGCTGACCGAGATTAAACTAGACCAATAACATAAAATAGATGGTTAGGAGAGTTTTTGTCAACGTGTCTGTGGAATCATCCGAATTACTAATTCATCTCCCCAAACAAAGAAAGGTAGCTATATATAACCCATCATAGCAGTCTCAGCACATGCCAAAAGACATTAGGCGAAACCGCACAGAAAGAGAACACAGCCAACTGTTGCTTGTCATACGATATCATCATTCATTGTAAACAAGCGGAATATCGAAACACAATCAAAACGCATGAAACACACAGCTCACGTTGTGCACAGAGCACTTAACTCAGTAGCTCCTGCAACAAGCCGGACTTGGAATATGAGGAAACCGCAATAAAGAACACTTTTCAGACATAGCCTTCAATGGTTCCTGCCGCCTAACTATAGTGTTTCAAATATTCCATCATTTCATCTTTTTCCTTGTTCAGCCCCTTGGTCTGGATTCTGGAGACAGAAAACATTATTTTTACTTGTCAATAACATCTCGATCTAACATACATGTTATTTTGCTCTATCAGGTGGAAGTATCGCCTTCACGGTAGGGTTTGGTACCAGCCAAGTCATACCCGCTAACCAAAGGGTTTTGTACGACAGAGTGATTCTCAATATGGGCGACGGTTACGATATATCTACAGGGATATTCACAGCTCCAAGAGTAATATTACAGTTGTTATATTTAACAGCTTTCTAGAAATATACCATTGGTCAATGTTACAAACTGGTGTTCAACATTTGAGTCTAACCCCTCATTGACTATATATATTCATACACGTCGAATTTCCTCATTCACCATCACCATGTGCCATACTGGTTGGTGTAGGTGATCATGTTCTTCCACAATTTTATATCAAGAGTGCATTATATCAGTTCTGTTGTTGACTGTTTTCCATGCAATGCCACCAAGCTATATAGTATCTTTTCATTTTGTTGTCCGCGATCTCTCTTTTGCTGTAATTTGCCATTTGTAATAATATTATTCAAATTGTTCTCTTCTCGTGATGTGCCCGAGAAATGTCGATTGTTTCTTTCTGATGTTTGTTTTGAGCTCCATTTTTATGTTGGTCTCTTTGGAAGTTTCATGGTTGGTCTTTTTATTGTCAGTGGAATTTTGTATATACTTTAGAGAAAAAATATATCTGAGCCTCTAATCGACTTTTAATTTGTTTCTCTAAAAAAAGTAAAGTAAAGTACCCCCCGTCACGCCAAGTGGCGTATAGGGAAATATGGTGTTAGTGACCCTATATTTTACAGACCTTCAGCACATGATTTTTGGGGTAATGTGGTCGGTATTACGCCCGTGCTGCTTTACTTTCCCAGAAAAAATCCGGTACCCATTTAAGACTGGGTGAACCCGGAGCCGTCGGTTGGGATCGAACCCTACCCCTTGTCCGTAGTAGTCCAGTTCACTAACCACTGAGCTATCGCGGCTCCCACTAATTTTTAGGGAATTAGTAAAACCCAGGTGCCCTCGCCAGGGTACGAACCCCGGCTGTTGCCGTGGTAAGCCAACCGCCTATCGATTGCGCTAACCGGACACCTAATTTGTTTCTCTACTGTCCATGAATTGTTTCCATAGTTCAGAATTGGCTTCATATAGCAACTTTGAACTCTCTATCTCACTACTATTGACATGGACTTTTTTGCACGTAGGTTTTATTTTCATTTTCTGAAATTATTGTTTTTTGCCTGAGCTATTCTGCTCTTATTTTTGTAGCGCACCTTCCATATTAATGTGACCAAGTATTAGTGTCTCACTAGTGCCCATATTTATTGTATATCTCAATATTTTAGGAACAAAGGTCAGCATTAAGTGAATGTCATGTCGTGTTGTTCACAAGCAAGATACCATGATAAGACCAAGTGAACTAAGAAACAACAGATCTTATCACAGAAGCATGTCATTAACTACTAGCTCGTGTTTGTGTGTATCAAAACGTTATCTCATATTATATTTATATTCATTGCTCTATTAGATTATTGAATCATATATATCATATTGATTTATATCATTCAGTTCACCTCAGGATTCTCATCTTTAGGTTAAATAAATATTCAAACTTAATAAAAGTGAATAGACCAGCTGACATACACTTGGTTTTTGAACCTTCGTGAATGTGCAGACCTATTGCCGTGGTCAAAACAATTGTTGTAGTGGGAAAACGAATACGTAGAGTGTTTGTTTTATAAAAGTTAATGCAATGACACAAGTTACATTGATGGGTATAAAGAAACATCTTGAATTCAATTCCAGAAGGCGTGTTTTAGAGTGTAAAAATAATTCGTGTGTATCTAGTCAATACAACTGTTTTGAGTTCATTTCGTAAAAACGGCAGAAACCTTGAAACCTATGTACAATCAGTACTGGCATGCTCCAGCTCTTAAAGCCATAGCCATGATCGATCCGATCTAGTACCATGTAACATTATAACCAAATAGGTGCTCTACTATAACATGAGGTTTAGTGCATTAAAACCTATAAAGTAGAAAATCTATACATATTTGCTCTTCTTATGTATCTCCACCTCAAAGTAGTAGAGGCGCCTGAGTGAGCGTGTCCAGAAGAACTGTTCTGATGGTAGCAATACTATCATGGGATCGCCCAGCTAGACAGAAAAAAAGTCGGGAACCCCTACTCCACCTCTTCGCGGTGCATTACCAGTATCAGGCTAGCCAGTTTAGTCTGAACAAGTGAGTAGGTCTCAAAGTGGGAAGGCAACCCGGTACTCAAAAATGCCGTGCAATAGTCGGATGTGTTGGACCGAAAGGCGCAAATAAACACACACACAACATAAAGCATAAACGCTCACATAATGTCCTTTTAGGGATGAGTACCTAAGATGATTGGTTATTCATTTATTAGTCATCGGGTGAACACTAAAAAGAAAAAAAAAGGAAGGAACAAAGAAAGAAAGAAGTACATTTAAATCATCATGCCTACTTTTTTATTCGTGCGTTATTTCAGACGCGGAACCTGTGGTTTTTCCTGAAGTTCTGATACCAACTTATCAAAGTAATCAATTAATCATAGTTAATCATTATATTTTGACTCAACTCATAAAAACATGTGTCTGGACGTAATCGTTTCTGCAGGCTGGGGTCTACGTCTTCCACATTCACACCCTGTCCCCTGGTGGCCAGGAATCATGGTTTCATCTGTACAGAAATGCGTTTGCCATAGTTTCAGCATACGCACATCAGGATGGATACTTTGGCGAGGGAGGTGAGCTTGTGTATACAAATGTTACACTGTATTTTGTCCTGTGTTTATCGTTCTGTTTTCTGTCCACTAATAAATGTTACTATATGTTCATTCTTAAGTAAAAAAAAGGAAAGGTGTATATCCATTTATACATTCTACAAAATTAGTCAACTTTGAAAAATTAAATCGAGCACATAAGGAGGTGGTTTCTTCATTGATGTTCCCGTGTAAATAAAATTGAGACTGTAAGGCTAAACAACATTGTTAGATAATAATAGTAATAATGGTATCAGCACGCAAACAAGGATAAAAAAGTAAAGTACCCCCGTCACGCCAAGTGGCGTATAGGGAATATGGTGTTAGTGACCATACATTTTACAGACCTTCGGCACATGATTTTTGGGGTAATGTGGTTGGTATTACGCCCGTGTCGCTTTACTTTCCCAGAAAAAACCCGGTACCCATTTAAGGCTGGGTGAACCCGGAAGCCGTCGGTTGGGAACCCTACCTGTAGTCCTTTGTGCAGGCAAGGCTATTTGGTCTATATTTGTGTGGTAACTTTGCGTTGCCATTATTTAAACCACTGTTTCAGTTAAGGAATAATATGATTTGGTGATGGTGGGAAAGATAAGAGGCTCGTAACAAATCAGTAAAATAACGATATTAACTTTAATGCATCTGTTTCTTTTAACGAAATTAGTTTCTTGTTACGATACAATTGTATCGTAGATAATGTTCTAACATTAAAATCATACTGTTATTTTTTTCAGCATTGAGAGGTATCAAAAAGTTAAATTTAAAATAGTTATTTTAATAAACATGACAATGATGTTGACAGCACAAAGTAATATATGTGGAACGTGTAATACTTTCAAACATTAGAAGCATTGATTGGAAGTTAAATACGGTTTTATTCAGTTTAGAGATATTATACGTTATATTCACTTTACTTTTACTAGTATTTTCACAGTGTACTCTCTCAGTTTATTTATAGTTGTTTTTATTTTTCATAATTAGGTCGCATGCTCTTTGCAGAAATTTGCTTTTACCACAACCTATCTGAAAGAATATCTGCCTCAAGCCAGATCCCTCACTTCGTATGTGGTCATATACAGGTTCTCCTTAATGTCTTGAAACCACCTTCCTTTTGGCCTAACACTGATACGTCGCCCCGGAACCATGCCTTCCATTATTGTTCTTTCCAGCCCGTTGTATCATCTGACGTGGCCATAGTATTTTAATTTCCTCTATAGAATTGTGTTTATAAGCCTGATATTTTTAATGTTTAAATCTTTTAATGTCGTCATTGCTCTTGCTCATAAAGAAGGGTATCATACGGATTTATTGTCCTTATGGTTTCGAATAAATCAATTTTCTTCCTTGCGATTTGAGAAAATGTCAATGATTAACAACTATATGTTGTTATCGGAAATATACATTTCATCAGTAATTTTAATTGTTCTGCCTTGCTGGCTTGTGTCACATGTTCGTCATGACGTTTAAATTGTGTGTCGGTGTTGCTAATCGTCCACTGCTCTATCTATGGCAGTTTCTGTTGTTAGTTTTCACAGATCCCAGATATTCATAGTTTTTTTTTACAATTGTATGCTCTCCACTGAAGATGATGATTTTGGTTTGGTTTTTTATGTATTTTGTTTGTCAACATTGTCTTCGTTTTCTCTATATATTTGGATAGATGTTTTTTCTCCAGCTTCTACAAATTATTGTCTTCATCTAGTCCATTTCATAAAGACAATGTACTGCACTGTATTTTTTATCATAAAAGTAAAGTAAAGAGCCCAGTCACACCAAGTGGCTGGAAGCCAACTTGAATAATGGTAGACGCATTTTGATATGGAATCATATTTGTTCTGATGTATATACACTTAACCATTTGCTCAACATACACTTAACCATTTGCTCAACATACACTTAATGACTCGAGGCTGTTATTAAGTCTGTCAACAAATGGTCTTTATCATTATCAATCTAACGATTCCAGGATGTTGATAATAGTTAATGGCCTAGACAAATTGTAATTCATCTCGTTTCCAGTACTCGCTTTCCACTAGGAGTGCATGTGCAACACACTACTTCTACAATTGAATGCCTATTCTTGGGAGAGTCTCACGTGTCAGAACTTTAACATCAAACATTTTAAACATCATGTTATATTGTGCAACTTGTCCTTTGACTTTAACCCACATAAGATCGGTCGGAATGGGGTGTGTATAATATGCAGGAGAGAAGTGTGGTCATATTCCTCAATGATTGTACAAGTATGATACACATTTTTCTTATTTCTATTCCTCACAAGCTACAACAACTCGGATTTTAAATACGATGTGTCGAATTTGAACTTTTTTTATCTTTGGTCTCTAGGATTGGAGGACGACTTTTCTCTAACCAATGCCTGAAAATGTATCCATTCATTTCTGTTCGGTAGACTTGAAATTAAGCCCACCGTCCCGGTTTCACTGCTTCCGGCATGAGTTTGTATGATGCGCTAGCCTTTGCTTCTAGGAATCGTTCTTTTCTCTTCACAGTCTGCTGATCGTCTTTATTTAACATATGTGTGATTAGCATTGACACAGGATTCGTCCAAATATTCAATATCACAGCCTTGACTCAGCGACTCACGGATCTGCCTCTGGCATTTGCTTTCAGCAATAATCAAATGTGATTTTTCACAAACAATATTCCTGCCGATAACAGTTTTTTTTTTAAGTGAAGCCGATTGTTCGTACAATTCTCCATAGATATACTTTTTTATAAATGTCAATACTGCAGTCTGCATTCAAATCAATATTAATCTCAATTTCCTGATAGTATCAAAGATAGTTGTAGGAAACATTTTAAAATGACATATATCTCAACGTAGTAAATTTCCTTTTCCTTTCTTGCAATGAGTGCACTGATTCCTGTTTAATCCAACGGGAAAAGGATGATCTATCCATGACAAGCGTCAATTGTATTCGTCTCTCTGAGTCATGAATATCGCAATATAAATGGTCCATCTTCGATTCACTGTAGAATCCCTGGTATAATAAAACGGAAATCTGCAGAGTTATAAATGTGCATTTCAGACTCATTATGATGTTGTAAATGTCAGTTTTTAGAAGTCAACATTATAGCACAATAACTTCACAATAATAACAGAATACGTTTTTGATATGAACAGCTGTTTCGCATTATAACGTTACTATTTATCGGTTTCAACGGGAAGTCGAAATGTGTACGGGAAAATCGAAAATGTGGATTTTGTTAGGCCTGTTCCAATGTGAGAAGAAATTATTGTTAGAACAACACCACAATCTGTTAAAACTAGGTTCCAGTAAGTGAGGTCTATCTTAATATAGATTTTTAAAAATCTTGCAAACTAGATCAAAAGTTTAAGAGCAACAAATATTTATATAACAACATGGATTCTAAGGCTGCAAGCAAAAAATCACTGCGATATATAAATAGTAGTTTTCACGAAAATCCAAAGCATACGTGTTCATGAATGTATGAACGGACTAAAGCCTGCATTTCTTCAAGATATGGGCCGCTTGTGATCTGCCTCATTTATCTATTTTATGTACATTTCATGAGTTGGGGAATCTTTGTTGTGGAGCTTCTAATTCTCCATCCTATATGATATATTAGTTAAAGTTTCTATTACTTGTATATTATAAGTTTTAATTCTTTTACTTATTAGCGTTTGAAAATACATTTCTAAATTGCATTTCTTCTTAATGGAGGGATATCATATTTTGTGATGTAACTTAATGCCTAATAAATTGTTAAACTCAGCGGAACTAAAGATAAGAAGATTAACACTTTATGCCATGTACATTTTCAGGAAACTCAGCGGTGCTGACACTTGCAAAAGGCGATGAAATGAGTGTGAGGACCAGACGTGATGCTAGTGTGTACGCCCATGACGATGAGGTGTACGCAACATTTGTCGGTTACTTGATTGGTGGTGGGTGTTAACTCTGTGTCTCAGCTGGAAACACCTTTGTGATAGACACACGTGTTGAAACACTAGCTTGAAATAATACAAACATTATTTAATACAGGTATTTTAATGACGTTCGGAAAAATTCACTAGCAAGAACAAACACAAGAGACTTTCAAAAATTTCCATTCGAAACCGCGAAATGTGGTACGGAATCTTGGCATTAGAGACAAGAGTCAATGGGAAAACAACCCCTCATTGTTTATTTGATTACCCCTATCTACTAATATATTTATAATTATTTATTATTAACACTTCCTGCGTACTACCTCGAGCTGTGAGCTACCTAAATGTTTCAATTTACTTGTTTACTCTCTTTTTAATGTAAAGACTGCGTGTTTTCATCATTGCAACACAATTTCGTTTAATTTAAATGTGCTATTGATTGTAATAATCTTCTTCTTTTCACCACTCTCTCTAAAGTTGCACCTAATTAACGGTTTATTGATAACATTGTCACAGTGGTTGATATCTGTCGACTAGTCCACTAATCAGGTGCTGACTCACTGAATGTTTGTTTCTTTCCGCACAATTTTCAAATGTTTTTTAACTGTAAAATTGTTTCCTGTTTAGCAAATTTTTAAAAAATGTAATAGCAGCGTAGAAAGACACGTTTCTGCTCATCGTTAACAATTTGTCTTAATTTTTAAAATAACATACACTTACAATTCTTTCAATGTATAATTGTAATCCGTAAATTATGAGGATATGTGAGGCCCTTATTTCTTTCTTTTTTTAAAACTTATCCCCTTAGTAAATAAAAAAAAAAGGATATGAATGGCAAAAAGTAATTCAAACGCCATGAAAATTATACTAACATCAAAATAAATAACACCAGGACTAAAATTATGAATAACGAAATGCTATATATTTTCACCATTCCTGTATGGTGCCGAAACATGGACATTATTAGACAAGAAAACACAATACCCAGTTGGAGCCTTTGAAATGTGGAATTATACAAGAAAGGGAAAAATTTGATGAAAAGACGGCTTTGCTAACCTTACTTTTTAACAGTATCTGAAGAAAACCAACAACATTCTTTATTTGAGAAAAGGGGGGAGGGTGGGGGGGGGAGCGGGTTGGTAATGAAAAATGAACCAATGGAAAGAGTGCGATAGATCGAAAAATGGACGTAAGAAGAAACAGAAAGAAACAGAGATAAAGATACACTCAAATTAAAAGAATGGCCTGGCATAAATCGACATCACCTCCATAAACAATTGGAACGACATTAGTTGTTGAAATAATTGTCATATACGTCACCAAGCCCGACATTTGAAGATGATAACGATTACTGTCAAACCTATAGCCAGCACAATTCTTTACATTATCTGCAAACAATTATTGTATTAAGAATGTTTTAACAAGAGGCCAGGCCCAAACTTTCTACTGAGGGTTTGGGCATCCTTTTTAAATTTTTTTTTAATTGTCTCAATTTTTCTTTTCTGTTCAATGAAGAACTGATTTCTCCATATTTGCTAAAGATGGTTTAACGGTAAGTTAAAGTACGAGACTTGTTTCGGGGTCTTAGCACGCGAGTTTGCACCCATAAGTGCTCTGCCACCTATACAGAAGTGTTCGGAGACTTCTAGATAGAGTCGCTTCATGCATCTAAACTTACGATGCGAGGCGTCATTCCTCACCTTCCCAGAGTACTATCCTGGTACCAATTTCTGCCAGCGGGCTGGGTCGACCTCGTGGCGGTATTTTATTCTAACCTCGTGTACAACTCAGTCGAACACAGGGTGTCCGAACGTCGATAGCCTGGTCAGGTTGTTTTGTCAACTAGGCTACCGAGGCCGTCCAAACGATGTTTTAGTGTCGGGTTAAAAAATGTATCCCAGGAATATATACATTACTTTTAAAACAAAAATGTTTATTCTTAAACAGAGTTGACAATGATTATTTCAGATTTAGCAAAACATTTAACTCCTGGTGCCAAAGTCATAACAAAAAGTGGTTAATGGACTTTCAGTACAACAGCTGTACCAACAAAATTGACTCTCGTGGCAGACGGTTTGGGTAGAGGTCAGCTGGATATACTGAGTATCAATGAAATGCAATAGTCGGTAATAAGCAAAAAGTTAGTTGAAAATGCTAAAGAAATAGTTTATCTAGGTACGAAAGTAGGACGACAATTAGCAAAAATATAGAATTAATGAGGACCGACACAATTGCAAGAAGTTTTAAAGAACGGGAATCGATTGAATTAACGTCTGACAATAACGCGTTACACGCTAAGACATGGACGACTCACATTGTTACATTGTTATACACCTACAAATGAGGCTGATGATTTAACTAAGGGAGAGTTTTGCAATTATTTACAATTCACTTACAGATACAGCCATTAAACACGATATCCTACTTGAGCGGTTGTACTTTAATGCCAAAGTATGAGAAGATAACATTGTAGTTGAGATACAATGGATAAAGAGGGAATTGATACAAACAAATATGTAGATTAACTGAAAATATATTTTATATAAGGTTTTTTTTTAATTTGTTGAATATTATTAATACACGAAGATTTAAACAAACCGATGTGTTTATCCCATGATGACAGAACTAAAAATTACATTGACTATCTATGTATGTGTAAACAATTCAGATCATCTTTAAGAAGCAAAAGAGCATATAAAAGAGCGGATGATACAGTTACCACAACATATGAATTGGAAAGATAAAACTAGCATTAAAAATAAAAGCTAAATAAAACCCGAGCCACAGATGATAGATAGTCTCAAAATGACATACATCAACATAACTTTTAACCTGTATCTCGATAAACGTATGTTAGTGTTTGTGCAAGAATAAGAGATGACCTTAAACGGAAAATAAGGAACTTCCAGCTTAAATGGCAAATACATAATCAATTACTGGGATGACAAGTTAAAAAAAGCATGTGCACGTCTAATAGGGCGTGATAATAGATTCAATAAGGACAAGAAGCAAAGACACGCAATCTGAATGTAAATATAGATCTTACAACAGGTCTGGGTAAAACAACATACACAGAACTAGATAGCACAAGTAAACGTCTACTCCAGAAGAGAAATAAGAACCTATGCAGACAACCTGTACCTGAAGAAGAAAGTGGCAACAATGACAGGACACAACAATGCTATCTATAATGTACAAAAGATGATGAGCGACCCCTTTCACATCTAATAGGACACATTTAATGAACAAATGCTGAGTCATGTTACCATCAATGATGAGACATAAAGTCACGTTAAGATACTCCTTAATTGTGCCCTCACATAAATAGATTATACAATCAATATGCTAGCCTCGAAATCAGGTCTCAACTAAGTTGACTCCGTGTAGAATGAAACAGCGAATGATGTAAAGCACAAGGCAAACAACAAGGCTACATATGATTATGAAATAACACAGGAGATTCTAAGAGTGGTCGATTACCATGACAACAGCTGCAGAAAACGCTAAATATACTATGGAATGCAAAAAAAAACACGTACGTACCAGCGAGATGAAATATATGTGTATTGTTAGAATTTTGATAAAAGGCAGTTACACGGAATGCATCAACTGTTAAAGCGTGATTCTTCTATCATTGTCTTCTACATTTTCTGTAAAATCGTAATGAACAGTATCACAACTAATCAAAGCTTTTGCTTATCTATTTAACCTTTTGCGGTAATGATTTCTATAGTATTTTGTTTAAATATGTTCAAT
This sequence comes from Megaustenia siamemsis, assembly GCA_032433765.1. NCBI lineage: Eukaryota > Metazoa > Mollusca > Gastropoda > Stylommatophora > Ariophantidae > Megaustenia > Megaustenia siamemsis. Next base: position 51,142,004 of record JAVIAB010000108.1, read on the forward strand.
GACTAGGGAGCCGCGATAGCTCAGTGGTTAGTGAACTGGACTACAAAGGACAAGGGATAGGGTTCGATCCCAACCGACGGCCCCGGGTTCACCCAGCCTTAAATGGGTACCGGATTTTTTTCTGGGAAAGTAAATGAGCACGGGCGTAATACCTACCACATTACCCCAAAAATCATGTCCTGAAGGTCTGTAAAATATAGGGTCACTAACACCATATTTCCCTATACGCCACTTGACGTGACGGGGTACTTTACTTTTACTACGTTCAATGACTGTAATTATTCTTAGATTTGTTTTTAGTTCTTTACCTCATATTTTATCTCTTGGGCGGTTTCATGCCTTGAGTCTAACACATTCCGTTCCTGTTGTTATTTGATTGTTTTAGGATCCAAGTATGACATCGGTAGCACATCGTTGAAATAAAGATCATTGTGTACTTAGCCCGTTCTTCTTCTAGAGTTATTCTATAGCATCTACCCGTTTAATTCTCTTCTTCTAGAGATATTCTATAACATCTACCCGTTTAATTCTCTTCTTCTAGAGATATTCTATAACATCTACCCGTTTAATTCTCTTCTTCTAGAGATATTCTATAACATCTACCCGTTTAATTCTCTTCTTCTAGAGATATTCTATAACATCTACCCGTTTAATTCTCTTCTTCAAGAGATATTCTATAACATCTACCCGTTTAATTCTCTTCTTCTAGAGATATTCTATAACATCTACCCGTTTAATTCTCTTCTTCTAGAGATATTCTATAACATCTACCCGTTTAATTCTCTTCTTCAAGAGATATTCTATAACATCTACCCGTTTAATTCTCTTCTTCTAGAGATATTCTATAACATCTACCCGTTTAATTCTCTTCTTCTAGAGATATTCTATAACATCTACCCGTTTAATTCTCTTCTTCTAGAGATATTCTATAACATCTACCCGTTTAATTCTCTTCTTCTAGAGATATTCTATAACATCTACCCGTTTAATTCTCTTCTCCTCTTCTTGCGTTCACCCAATGACTAAAAGAACAGCTGACCTCATGGATAGTTCTGCTCCAGCGATACCAAGCTATTCCTCTTCATCATCCGCTTCCAAAATGACGTTAAGTCGTGAGTAACAACTGTACTACCTTTCGGCTTAACACATCCGCTTTCGGCATGAGATTTTTTAGTACCGGGATACCTTTCCTCTCGATTCCTACTCACTTGTCTAAACTAGATTTGTTAGTCAGTTGCTAGAGGCACCACGAAGAGGTGGATTAGGTGTGGATGGTTCTGGTTCCCCGAACCTGGCACAAGCAATTAGTGTTAAGTCGCTGACAGCTTTCACCACTGTTCCCGTAGGGGAACATTGGCACCCCCCCCCCCCAGTGTGTCCCACCATTTATCAAGCTTTATTGCGATATGAGTCATGTTTTGATGTGTGAGAAATATTATTTGTAATTAGACTACATAACTATATGACTTCCGCCTCCAGTTTTAATTCCTGCTGTCTATGTTTAAGTTGAAGTACTCATTTCCATTAACGATGTTGATAATTCCATACCTGTTGATGGTCATTGACCTGTTGTTTTGAATGTCTATTTTGTTGAATATTTTTAAGTGTTATTGTAGATCTTCTATTGCATCCATGTAATTAGAGCCGACAGTCTGCGAATAAAAGCTCGTTAATAATCTCTCAAACTGAGACGGAATGCCTGAGTAAGACAGGGATGGGTTCTATCCCAACTCTCGCTCGTTCCCTGTACTGATATAATAAGTAAAGATGTCAAACACGTAACCGAATGTAATTATAATGAACTATATGCTATGCGGATAACCAGACCTTGAGAACAGAAACAACATAAATAGTTTTGCAATATTTCATGTACATTAACCATGGATGTAAATAAAACAATAAGAAAATCAACACAGAAAAAAAAAGGAAAGTATGCACAATAAATGGAAAAATCAAAGTGCAAAAATAGGAATTAAAAGTATAAAACATAAGCTCAAGTATACGGAACCAAATTTTCAGAAGATGGCTGCATTTATTATGAATTATGACATTAACTTTTGTTTCGAAAAGTCAAATCTATAATTGGAACGATTAACCGCTGTCTTACAACACACGACAGTGGCGATCAGCACAAAGAAACAACTTATACTAGACATGTTTATTTTCATTCTATGTTAGAACATTTCAGAAATGAAAGTCATCACATAAATGAGATGGTTGGAAAATAACTATAAGTGACCAGAACACAATCAGAAATGAGGATATGAAGAGAAAGAGTGGCCATTAAACCGCTTAAATCCAATCATTTGTATAGCTAATTGCGACAACAGATAAAATGGTTTCCCAACAAGGACAGAATGTTTAGTGACGACATATACCACATACGGGATATGCAATGAGTAGGAGAAGGACGCAGAACTAGAGGCAATCCTAATATCAGAGAAACTCTAGAACAAAAAAAAAACAAAAAAAAAAAACCTCTAGAACAACAATGGCTGGGGCTGTCGGAAAAAAGCAAAAAAAAAGAATTGTAATCACCATTACTTTGGAAGGGCTAAACATAGCTGAAACGATGATGATAAAACACTGTTACTATTTAAGAATTATAATACAGGAAAAAATTGGTCCCTCTGTATTCTTATTGGTGCTATAGTGAGATCTCCCAGACTATTGTACTGCGCACGACAGTGTGCCAGTGCACATGTCACCATCATGTCCTGTTTACATGGAGCCAGTCGGCAATTATTGTAATAACTAGCTTCAGCTCAATAACAAGGTAGCAATTGAAAGGATTGGGAGATTGGTGGTTGATGCCGTTTATCTAATTTTGAGTCGGAATACATTAACCATACAACGCGAACTCAGCAGATGAAAAAACACTTTAAAATAATGAAGTTATTTAGCATCAGATTTCGTGACAGAATAAGTTAGAAGTAGTTTCTTCCTCTTCTTCTGTGATCATGGATGATTCAGACTAGGATTCCGGACTCTCTTATGAAGGCAGCTGTCTTTTTAAGTGATTCGGTCGCCACATATAGATTTTTTTCCAGGGAGGTGGATGTTGACCACATTGTCCTTCTCTGGTCTGTGCACTGGGGGCAATCCTGTAGAACATGTTTTGTTGTCATGTTATCCAGTGTACAGTGGCATTGGCTGGTAGTTCCAATTTTGAGTTTGGTGAACATGTTTCTCATTCTGTTGTGGCCAGTGCGTAGGCGAAGACAGATGACTTGTTCCCTCCTTTACAGTTAGAGGTATCCATCCCTCTCGTTATACTTTGGGTGTTCTTGTTTCAATTCTTCATGATACTGGCCTTTGATGATGCGAAGTAGCTTGACCATGGGTATCATGGCAGTAATTAAAGTGATAGCGAGACTCGAAACACAAACTTGTGCTCAGGTATGCTTTGTAAGTGACTCGATGAGCATGCTCTGGGCGAGGTGATAGAGGTAGACTCGGTTCAAAGACATTAGTCAGTGCTACTAAAAAACTTAGGCCAGACTGTTATATGTTTTATTTTCATTATTTGACACTCGGTCGTGAAAGGAAATGAACGTCTGGCAGCCTGGCTGAAACCGCTGCCGTAGATGGCGGGCGTGCAATGGTCTGTGATGACATTGTGAATTCAATGAGGTAGGTAGGAGCTAATCATTCAGTCAATAATCATGAATCTACAGTCATGTCAGGCTGTGTGAGCACCATGTTAAAACTGCAGGCACCAGCAAGAAGTTCTATGTGGGAAGACACAGAAGAATAAGAAATCAACGCAGAGCTATAGTAATCAATCTCCACGCACTGAAGGGCATACTAAGGAGGAGATCTGAGCCCTTACAGAAGAAGTGTCCGCTGTGCTGCTAGAATGATCCGTCGACTAAACTAAATCTATTTGATTTGCTTTCTGCATAGCTTTGATTATTGGACAACGTTGTTCCGCTTCAGTCTACCTTTTTCAAAGGGGTTAAGGCAAAGAAATGCAATTACAACAAAAATAGAGTGATTTCCATTTCAAATAAACCACAGCGTCTCAAAATGAAACTAAAGGGCAACAATCTACAATTGGATGTAAACCCGAAAAAGAAAGTCATAATTGGTGACATCCTTTGACCAGAATAACTCAGATAAAGGGAACTAGACACATATCAAGAGAAAGGGTGGTAGTCAGGGAAAATACATTATGACACAACTTTTGAAACATATGAATCTGCTAATGAAACTTCACTTGGGACTATTTAGACCAGTCTAAGAGTATGGTAATGTAGCACGGACAAAAGCTACGACATGAATTTTTATTATTGCATATCTTTACCTTTTCCAAAGCCATTTTTTTTATGGTGCATGGCATTCTCCTGAACTGTTCTTTGTTGTTGTGTCCTGCTGTCCTTTCTGTCTTTCATTTGTTGCAAGTGTATATCTTTTTACAGTTTTCGAATGAGTGTTGATCTCATAACACCTGTTATTATTCGTTTTGGATTATGTTATTATTTCATTACAGTTTAGACGTCTGTTAATCGTTGGAAAAAAAAATTCATGTCGTAGCTTTTGTCCGTGCTACATTACCAAACTCTTAGACTGGTCTAAATAGTCCCAAGTGAAGTTTCATTAGCAGATTCATATGTTTAAAAAGTTGTGTCATAATTTATTTTCCCTGACTACCACCCTTTCTCTTGATATGTGTCTAGTTCCCTTGATCTGAGTTATTCTGGTCAAAGGACGGTCACCAATTATGACTTTCTTTTTCGGGTTTTCACCCAATTGTTGCCCTTTAGTTTCATTTTGAGACGCTGTGGTTTATTTGAAAGGGAGATCACTCTATGTTTGTTTTTCCTTTATTTATGCTCACTAGACAAACAAGTTCCCACTTGCGCAATACTACATTTCATTCTTTTATACATTTTTCGAAGAAGTAATCAAATATGCACTAAGAAATAAAGCGCCAAGGATATATACCATACCAATAGAAATAACAGCAGCAGCGGGAAAAAAACAAGAGTGACACGGCTGCACAGAATATTCAATGCAGCATGTCACCAACAAAAAGCCCCAGAAGACAATCATCGTACCAATATGGACAAAAAAAGGTACCAAAAGAGACTGCGATCACTTTGGGGGTATATCTCTTCTCAACATTGTCAAAAAGTTATGCCACAATTATGGGGAAAAAAGACTGATACCAATAATAGACCTACTGTTCATTGATTCTCAAATGGCGTTCCGAAAAAAAAAAAACAACAACTGAGCATGCACTGACGTTTTATTCACCTTAAAACATCTAAAAGAAAATACAATCGAACACAATCAAAATGTGTCCATAGTTTTCATTGACCAGGAAAAAAGCATTTGACAGAGTAATCAAAGAACAACTGTGGGAGATACTAACAACATACGGAGTAAGCAAACGTGTAATCAACCTTATTAAAAATCTCTACATCAACAGCAACTGCACAGTCGGAACAGCAGCAGGTTACACAGACCATTCCGAAGTGAATTCATGTGGAAGTCAGGGGTGCACACTGTCCCGTCCCCCTACTGTTTATTACATACATGGACTATATATGCAAATTAGCCAACCCATCAAAGACAGAGGGAATCAACGAGCTTCTATTTGCAGACGATCAGGCACTAATACATGGAAAATAGAAGCCCTACAAGAACACTTGAATAGACTCAACAGCACAGGCAAAAAATACAACATGAAAATCAACATCAACGAAACAAAATGCATGAATATCGTAAAAGAGAAACATACCATCAACATAACTATAGATGCCAGACAATTGAAACAAGTATATGAATTTAATTACCTATTAAGTCTAGTGACAAACGACAATTCACAAACATCATACATTGATTCAACATACAAAAAAGCCTGTAAAATCATTGGACAGCTATCACCACTATTAACCAACAAGGAAATAGCTCTAGAGGGAAAACGGGCACTTGTGTGCTAAAATTTGTGCTACCAATGCCAGTCCTGGACCCATGCATGTAAGAACAATACGAAAAATAACCTCGAATGAGAAGAAATGTGTTAGACGAATAACAGGAAACAGCCTGAGAGACAAGATCAGAAATGAAGAACTGTGAAAAAAGCTAGGAATAACACCTGCCATAGAATATATAACGAAAAAAACAGTCAAATGGTTTGGCCACGTGACAAGATAGAAAAATCAAAACACAACACAACGAGCCATCAATAAACGTTGCAAGAACAACACACCCAAGAGATCACAACGAAAAAGTTGGATTGACTGAATATTAGAAGCACTAGGAAACATAACAGCAGCAGAGGCGAACATAAAATAAAAAAGACAGGGAATTGTATATCCCCTCGATGCTGAAATGCAAATAAGGAAATAAAGAGGAAAAAGAAGACTGCAAGATATGAAACTTGGTCCTGCTGATTTTAGATAATTGTGTTTAATTTTATTTTAGTATTTTTTGTGTTTTTAGTTATTTTCTTCGCCTGTCGATGTTTATTCTGAGTAAAATTTAGAGTTCTTTTCACACCGCTCGGAGAACGGTGTAGTATCTCAAGTCTGTATCTCGAGTATTTATCACTCTAGTAATAAATAATTATGGCAATGTGCAAATAGAATAAATAATGTATGTAGTCGAAAACCATTAATAAATAGTTTATAGAGAATATATAAACTTCTCTCTCTCTCTCTCTCTCTCTCTCTCTCTCTTTGATCAAGACTCAATCAGAGTAGGATTCCAGACTCTTTCATGAAGCTGTCTGTTTAAGCGAATCGATTGCCCCATATAGTTTTTCTTCCAGGGAGGTGGGTGTGGACCACATTGCTCTTATCATGTCTGTGTACTGGGGGCAATCCTGTAGAACATGTTTTGTAGTCATATTGTGCAGTGTATAGTGGCATAGGCTGGTTGTACCTATTTTGAATTTGGTGAACATGTGATCTCTCATTCTATTGTGGCCAGTGCGTAGGCGAAGTATGATGACTTGATCCCTCCTTGATAGTTGGTGGTATTCGTCACTCTCGTTATGCTTTGGGTGTTCTTGTTTCAATTTTTACATGGAACTGACCCTTGATGATAGATTTGGCTTCATCATAACTGAGAGGATGGTTCTCTTGTGGTAATCTCCCTCCCTCTTTAGCTAATTTGTCTGCGCGTTCGTTTCCGTGTATTTACAGTGTGATAGTATCCACTGAATGACTACTCTCTGGAAGATATTACATAGTTGATCAAGAGTTGTTCTCAAATCATCTGGTTCATTGTTCTTGGGGCTTTTTAGAGTTGATAGTACTGACAGTGCATCAGTCAGAATCACCAATTTATTGTGCATGTTACTTTTGTGTTGAGTAGCCAGGGTTGCAGCATCTCTGATGGCCTCAGTTTCTGCTTTAAAGTTTTTTGAAAATTTTCCAGTAGCTATTGACTTGGTGATCTCGTCCTGATTATTCAGCGTCAATGACACACCTCCTCCTCCATTTCTTGTGGCATTTGTAGCAGAGCTGTCTGTGTATATGTGAGACCAAGAGTCCGGTGGGTTAATTTACTTTATCTTTAATAAAGGCATTGATCTGTTTGTATTTTCCACTTAATTGTGCTGTTGTACAGTTCTTTCATATTCCCTTCATTTGCTGCTTCTTCTGCCTCTTTAGCTAGTTCATCTATATATTTCCTCTTATCACTTTTAATGCATCTTCTCACTTCTTTGTTCTCCTCTGTGTAAGCTTCCTGTGTCTTGGCTTTATTACTTCTTGTTTTGCTGTTATTTATGTCTGCTTTCTTGTTCTTTCTTTCTTTAATTTTATCTAGGGTCTCTGCTCTCATCCATGCCTTATTCTGGCGTTATCTTTTCCCAGTGTTTCTCCGCATGACTCTTTCCATATATCTTTTACCTGTTTCAAGTGATCTTCTATATTTATTGTATTTTCTAGTTGTTGGGGGACTTGATATTTGTTTGATATTGTGACTGCGAATGTATCTTTAATTCCTTGTTTTTTTAAGAAACCCTACATTGAAATACTTTCTACCCTTATTTGTTGTAGTATTCCTTTTTAGTTTAATTTTAAGTTTGGCTATCAGAAGATGATGATCAGAAGCTACATCTGCCCCTCTATATACTTTTACATCCTGAAAGGATGACTTAAACTTATTATTAATACATATGTGATCAATTTGATTTTCCGTTCTATGATCTGGTGACACCCATGTAGCTTTGTGTATTATTTTATGTTGGAATATTGTTCCTCCTAGGCTCACTTGATTAAGGGCGCAGAGATTCACAAATATCTCCCCATTCTCGTTTATATCTCCAAGTCCATGTTTTCCCATAATCTCTTCGAGTCCTCTGTTGTCTGATCCTACTTTAGCATTTTGGCCTCCCATCAACAATATAATATCCTTTATATATATATCTATTGACCTTTCGAGCCGTAACCGGCCCATAGGGCGTAGACCAAGATACACCTTCTCCTATATGGATTTTTTGTTCTAGCAGTTTTCTTTTAAAGATATTTTATCAAATCTCGCCATCTGTCTCTGTTCTGTGCAAGCAGTTCTATCTCATTGAGGGAGCCGACTCCTGCTGCTCTTGCCTCTCTCATCAATGTTCTTCTCAGTGTCTCCCTGGGTCTTCCTCTTTTTCTTTTACCTGTTGTTTCCCATATGAGGGCTTGCTTTGCTATTCGGTTATTATCTCTTCTCATCACATGTCCAACGTATGACCATCGTCTTTTCTTTATTACTGAAGATATTAGTGGTTGATTGGCGATTTCTCTAATTTCCTCATTTGTTTTGAATTCGTTCCATGCTATACCAAGTATTTTCCTTAGACATTTATTTTCGAATGCGTTCAACTTTGTTTCTATATCTCTTGTTGTTTTCCAGCTTTCACACGCATACGTAAGGGTTGATAGTACATTTGATTTGAATAGCCTAAGTTTTGTGTTTGTGCTGATAAGTTTTGATTTCCACAACTTTTCAAGGCTTCTGAAAGACATTGCTGCTTTAGCTATTCTGCTTTTAATTTCTTTGCTCGTATCCCCTTCTCGATCAATGTGACTTCCAAGATAGATAAAGTGATCGATCTCTTCAACTGGTTTGTTTTCCATGTATATTTTGTCACCTGTTGGAATTAAACTAGTCATGACTTTAGTCTTTTCATGATTGATCTCAAGCCCAATTTTGCTGGCTATTGATGATAGTTCATTTGTGTTTTCCTGCATCGTTTTTATCTGACTGCTGATGAGAACTATGTCATCAGCAAAGTCGAGGTCTTCCAAATGGTCTCCTTGTATCCATTCGATGCCTTTATTACCAGTGCAGCATTTCTTCATTATGAAGTCCATAACAATTCCAAATAACAAGGGCGATAAAATACATCCTTGTTTAACCCCAGTTTCTATTGGGAAACATTCGCTCAGTCCTTCCTCTGTTCGAACTGCACATGTGTAACCATCATACATGTCTTTGATAATATTTATGATTTTTGATGGTAAACCATATTGCTTCAGAATTTTCCACAAAGAATCTCTATGAATACTATCAAATGCTTTTTTGAAGTCGATGAAGTTAAGTACAAACGGTTTTTGCTTTTCAATGTGTTCCTCCAATATAAGTCGTAGAGTGAAAATGGGGTCAATACAGCTTCTCCCTTTTCTAAACCCAGCCTGTTCTTCACGCATTACTGTATCTATTGAATCCTGTATTCTATTTAGGATGATTTTGCAGAATAACTTTGAGGCAACTGACAAAAGTGTCACGCCTCTCCAGTTGTTACAATCTCTAAGATTGCCCTTTTTTGGGATCTTAACAATGATTCCTTTTTTCCATTTATGAGGCGTCTTCTCTGTTTTCCAAATGATGTTGAACATTTTTTGGAGATGTATTAGATTATGGCTATCAATTGCCTTGAGGATCTCAGCTGTTAACTTATCCTCTCCAGCAGCCTTGTTATTGGTCATAAGCTTTAAGGTGGTTTCTATTTCACTCAAGGTGAAGTCATCTAAATTTACATTTAATTCTGCTGCTGGTGTTTCAGTTTCAAAATCTATTAAACTGTGGGGTAGTGGACGGTTAAGAATTTCTTTGAAGTGTTCCGCCCAACGGGCTTTTATGTCTGCGCTTGTTGTTAGCATTGATCCAGATGTGTCTAGAATTGGTGTTCCACTGGATGTATAGGTGTTTGTCAGCATCTTTTGCACAGTATAAAGAGTTCTGCTGTCTCCTGTAATTGCAGCTGTCTCTGCTTACTCTGCCAAATTGTCTATATAAGCTCTTGTATCTCTTCTTGCTGAACTTTTCACTTTGTTGTCTAATTCTTTGTATGTTGCTTTTGCCAGAACCTTTCCAAGATCTGTCTTTACATTAGTCATGGCTCTCTTCGCTTCTCTTCTTTCTTTGATGTTTATATATATATATATATATATATATATATATATATATATATATATATATATATATATAATATCTTTATTGTCTGGTAGCATTTTTTCTGTTTTTGTCTGAAATGCATCCACTTTCTGTGGCTTTTTAAATATTTTTATTAGTCAGTATCTTTATTTCTGTGTAGATTTCTCTTAAGTCTTGTTTGCTTTCCATAGTTTCTATTTATATACATTTTGGTTGTGCCAGTCTGCTTTCGCCTTTTTGCACATTTTGAGTATTTCATTATCTATTTTATTGTATTGGACATTGTTCATCGCTTGTCTCCTTTCTTCCATTTTTTTCTAAGATGGTGAAATAGTATCTATTTTTGTTGTTTGTTCTTTTATTTTTTGTGTTAGGTGTCGCTAGTTTCCTGTGTGCTTTTCTTTATGCGCTGCCATTTGGCTGTGACTTTTTCTTCTGTATTGCTCAATTCCTTCTTCTAGCAGCTTCTGATATAGAGAATTAGAAGGATGGACAATTCTGCGAGAATTGCATGTGTTATAGACTAACATCAATCATCGCTGAACACTTGGTCTGCAGTACGTTTACGACACATTTGATTATGACAAAGTTATAACTGGTTGTATTTATAATTTGGGAGTAAAGACATACAAATGCATCAAGGGGCATAGCAATGAGAAGCTGCTATAAAGTTGATGATATGAATGACAATTAAAAACAAAGGTAAAAGTGGTATGGTAACAGCTTTACGTAGGTGGGAAACTAAACAAAAATAGGATGACCTTTCGTTTGCAAATATGTATGATTAAAGCGTTTATGGATTACCTTTGGAGTCGTGAAGATTTATGTTGTGCTATAGTAAACATCGCCTTGGTTCAGAAAGAAGGTATTGCAAACAACTGTCTCATTGGCATTTGTAACTTGGTCAGCACCGAACCCAGCCAAGAATGCCAGGTCAGAGCTGTCAGAGAAAGCAACATGAAATAAGTGGAGTAATTAATACCGTTACTGAGATCAGGTGCAAAATATAATTTCTCTCAGCACTTAATTTCGTTACTGATGGAGACGGTAAAATAACAGTTCATTCCAAACTGTCAAGTGGCTTCTGATAAATGCAGTAACTTATTTATTTAAACACTTGCATATGGTTCTTGGCAAAGAGATAACAAAAATATATACTTTAATACTTGATACTGTTACTGACTGACACGCAAAATATAAGTTCAGTCGACACTTAAATGCCTCTGCCTCATTTACCTTGTAATTTTCCTTCCAATGTCACTTTTAGTAGGCTGCTGTGTTTTTAATAGGCCACAGGGGATGACGTCATGGGACGCACCAAAATGGCAGCTTATTTATATTCGAGCTATGGACCAAGCAATGTTTACATTGAACAACACGATAAATGTTATTGCTGCGAGTTGGCAGATTTTTGAAAATGTTTTCAAGGGTTTGAACATAAATGTTTGTTCACAGTTCGTTAACCTTCGCTGTAGATAAAGTCGTTAATTGGATGGCTTCGTTTCAGACATTTTTGACGTTGGTAGCTAAGGACCTAACTTGTGCAAACGGATGGCATTGGCAAGAATCATTTTGAATTTATGAAGTGGGCTCATTGTGTGTTTAACTCAAACGCATATGTGCTTTTTAACCAAAGACCTTTTTCTGGGGACTCAATGCAGATATTCCCGATGGAAGAATAAATTGTACTATTAGTCCCATAAATGATTCGCTTACAGAGGTTTATGATGTAAACAAAGCAGTTTTGTCATTGCAAGTGAATAATGTCCACACCTATAATTGGTCAGGATTGTGTAGCAGCAGCAGCTTTATAGCGAACACAGAAAACATCACAGGATTGTGCTGTTCTGAAACAGCTATGCCATGCTACCCTAGAATTGCCTTTGATGGGATTACTGTGACCACAAACCACTCTCCATGTGTGTGCCACATATTTACACCCCAGAAAGAAATACTGAATATAACAACACCATGTGCTGCCGTCTGTGATATTAATGACCACAGACCAGGAGCCTCCAGTGTGATTGATACAACTGTTGCACCAAGCACTTCATCAGCAGAGCCATATCTATGGAATGTTAATCTGACATTGTTCTTGAATGATGCCCAAGTTAATGAGACATCAGAATCGTGTGGCAGCAGCTACAAGAAGGGAGCGGAGAACATCAAGTTCTGCTGCTGTAAAGGAGACTTGCCTTGCTATCCCAGAATTGCCTTAACTGGAATCACTGTAGTTGACAACTTCTCCTCTTGTGTAAACTACACATTCACATCTAAGAGTGAATCAGTGAAGGTCACCAAATCATATTCTCTCTGTGGTTTTACTAACTACAGGTCATGTGGCTTCTGTTGGATTGGAAATGACAAATTACCACCACTGTGTGTCTATATGTTTGGAATTGGAGTCATCAATGACGGCCTAACATCATCAAGTGCTACGACGATCATCATTTTCGGGAGGACGTGAACTCCCATGGTATATGGTGGATAGGCGGCAGGAACCATTGAAGGCTATGTCTGCAAAAGTGTTCCTTCTTGCAGTTTCCTCATATTCCAAGTCCGGCTTGTTGCAGGAGCTACTGAGTTAAGTGCTCTGTGCACACCGTGAGCTGTGTGTCTCATCCGTTTTGATTCTGCTTCGATATCCCGCTTGTTTACGATGAATGATGATATCGTATGACAGGGAACAGTTGGCTGTGTTCACTTTCTGCGCGGTTTCGCCTTATGTCTTTTGGCGTGTGCTGAGACTGCTACGATGGGAACTACTGTTACCTTTCTTTGTTTGGGACATGAGTTGGTAATTCGGATGATTCCACTGGCACGGGCGGTTGAGCAATTATGGATTTTAATTCGTTTGCTGTGATGCCGAGGCCTTCCATAACCATAACCATAACCATAATAGGCCACAACATTTCATGTCTTGTTCTAATTGTTTTTAGTAGTTCTGGTTTAATTTTTAGTTGTTTTAAAACTACATCATTTATTATCTTTTCTTTTCATCCAATTCTACCTATTCTTCTATAAATTCACATTTCAGGGGCTTCAATTTTCTGTTCTGTTTTCATGTCTAATGTCCATGTTTCTGCACCATACAGTAATATTGAGAAGATATAACATTTTGCTATTCATATTTTTAGCCCTGGTGTTATTTGTTAATATACTTTTCATGGCATTAAAATACTTTTTGTCATTCCTATTCATATGTATTTATACATAATCACACGCAAATACAATTTGTTCGTTCTGTGGATGGATCTGTCTGTCCAGGATTGGCAAATTCAGCCACGAGAAAAGCTGTTCAGTAAAGCAGCACCCAGTATGAGACACTAATGCTTTACCAAACTACTGACTTATCATGATTGCTTGCTACCAACCGTCTGTCAAGACGCTAAGGGTCCTATATGCATATATATATATATATATATATATATATATATATATATATATATATCATGTACCGGGCCTACTGGCGTAGGTGATCATGTTTCTCCACAACTTTCGATTTCGACAGTTCTTTATCATTTCTGTTGTTGACCTGCTGTCAAGCCATTCTCTTAAGCTGTCTAGTATTTTCTCTCGTTGCTTCCCTCTATCTCTTCGTCCCTCATTTTTTTTCCAGTTGTTACAATATATTCATGCTGTTCTCTTCTCATTACATGACCAAAAAATGATGATTGTTTCTTCCTAATATTGGAAATTAGCTCTCTTTTTGCTTTGGATTCTTTCAGAACATCAGTTATATATATATATATATATATATATATATATATATATATATATATATATATTTGCGTTTCTGTGTATGTGTGTATGTGAGTGTGTGTGTGTCGAAGTCATGGGTGTTCGCCACGTACCATATGCATGTTTTCTTCCTACTTATCTTCTTAACAGTCAACAGTTTATGATGAAAATGTAACAAAATGGTATTCTTATCTGTATCCTGTTTACATAACAGTAAACACTTCCTTGTTGAAAATGTCACTGGCTGGCAAAAAAAGCACTTAAACTAATAATCTAAATCAAATTTTTCTGATGATTTGTTAATGACTGCAAGCCAATGCAATGCTTTTAAGATCTCAATTTGTGCATTATAATTATACAATATCGCAGCTCTCAGTTCAAACTCCCGCATTATGTGGTTTTCAACAGATGGCAAATTGTGATTATGTGAATAGATGCATTAGCTCACTAATTGTGCACGTACCAAACTCATCCTTTCTTATTATCGTTTCTAATTGATCTACTCTATAATACAAATTGTTGAAATCTCTAGACTATGATTGCTCTAACAGTTGTATCAATTGTGACCGTACAATTGCACATGATTTTCATGACGTCACCATTTAGCTTGTCTATAATTTTTCACAAGGTTAACCAGAAAGCAGATATAAATCGGCTAGTCAGTGCTCTTAATTTCACATCATTCATCTTCTTGTTCCACGTTTTCCACTGTTTTATTTTTTTGTCCTTCGAGCTCTCTTTTTTTCTACTTCTTTTTCTCTTTCCTCTCCTTTTTTCCTCGTTCTCTTCTTTTCTTCTTTCTCCTATCTCTCTTCTCCTCTTCGATTTCTTTTTTTTTACTTTTTCGTATTCGTCTTTCTATCTTCCTCTCTTTTCTTTTCTTCTTCCTCTGCTACCTCATCCCTCTGTTTTTTCTTTCTTTTTTCTTTTTTCTACCTCTCCTTTCTTTTTTCTTCATTATTTCCTCTACTTGTTATTTCTTTGTTGTTTTTTTCCATTTCTCCTTCTCTTAAATGTGTTTTTTCTTTCGTTCTTCTTTTCTTTCTGTTTTTCTTTCTTGAGGAGAACAACACTTTATTTGTAGTCTCTTTATGTAGCTTAGGATTGGTTAAATACGACTCCTTGTCTTATGATTTCGTTTATAATTGTCTTTTCTGGTCACTACGAGAGCTTTTCTCGTGTTTTCTTTTGTATTTAGTCACAAATTACCATGTTTGGCACAACTAGCACAACTAGAGTGAATATACTCTATAAGATGTTTGTTTGTGGCATTAGGTATTGCATTATGCATAGCGGCTAGGTGTCCCTATATATTGTTGGCATTGCTGTATCGTATATATATTTCCTTATCGATTTTACTTTCTTTAGAGAATAGAATGTTGTTCCCAGATATTTGAAGTTTGTTACTTCATTAATTATGTTTTTTTCTCCTTAATACTGTATTATTTGTTCTTTCTCTGCCGAAAAAGGTATAATATGCACACACTATAGGTGTAGGTGTGTGTGTGTATGTCATTACATGTAGTTGTAATGTTGATTTTTGTGTGCATTTATGTATAGCTTTTTGCGTCTTCACTGATAGCTGGAAATATGCATTTTAAGCATCTTTACATTTTTTTTTCAAAGAAAAAATTATTGCAACATCTGTAAATTGAACCCGACCCTCTCGTGTCAATAGCTAGCACACTAACCACTCAGCTATTCGAATTAATTCGCTATGAAGTATTAACCCAATATTCAACTAAAGTGAAAACATAAACATATGTCTAAGGCTGTCGAGTATGTAAGTAAAATGAAATATGTACAGTTTTACCCTGTATGAGTGTCGAATTAAACACCTGTACAAAGACTATTCACAATTCATAATTATACTTTAGTCCAGGTTGTCATATTTATATTAATGAGGAGAAACATAAATGCGAATATTATTATAAATGGAAACCTTACAAGGCGGCAGATCAACTAATCATGTCAGGGGAAAAGGTATGTTTACACCACACAGAGAAAATCAACAAATACAAAAAAAAAAAAAAAAAAGGAAAAACAATAAACATGAGCCAGATAGCAGCAAGAACAAGGAAATGTGCTAAATACGATTTGCTATTGTCGTTAATTGGAAACTTATTGAATTATTCTTTTTGGGCAGAAAAGAAATGAGTAACGGAATTGAGTATATTTTTGTAACTGAATTGTGTAGAAAGATTGTTTTTGCACTATTCTTTTTGACTTGTCATCATTAAATAGACAGACTAATATGTCATCATGGCAAACATAATCGCAACAAGGAAGTACTGAAATTGATAGATAATAGGAATCAGGGATAAGTGAGATCAACAATGAAATCCTGTTGACATATCAGATCAACTGTTAACGTCAAGGACATCACGATAACATTTTTTCCTCTTTAAACAAACACGTTATACATATATGTTTTACATACACTAACACTACAGTCCTTATATACAAAGCACCAATCAGAACAAGTTAATTTTATGTTTCATTCCTTATATTAAGAATAATCTACATTTTTATATGAAAAAGACAGAAGCATCTTTTACTACTTTCTTTGCATACGGATACGGGTGCTTTTAAGTTTTAGTTCACGTTAAACATCATAATAAATTGAGCTACTATCACAACTGTTTATTGCTGTTATTATCACAGATAGAAATTGCTACGACTATAAACATAAATTGCTACGACTATAAACATAAATTGCTACTACTATAAACATAAATTGCTACTACTATACACATAAATTGCTACTACCATAAACATAAATTGCTACGAATATAAACATAAATTGATACTACCATAACATAAATTGCTACTACTATAAACATAAATTGCTACTACTATAAACATAAATTGCTACTACTATAAACATACATTTCTACTACTATAAACATAAATTGCTACTACTATACGCATAAATTGCTACTACTATAAACATAAATTGCTACTACTATAAACATAAATTGCTACTACTATAAACATAAATTGCTACTACTATAAACATAAATTGCTACTACTATAAACATAAATTGCTACTACTATAAACATAAATTGCTACTACTATAAACATAAATTGCTACTAATATAAACATAAATTGCTATTACTATAACAAAAATTGCAACTACTATAAACATAAATTGCTACTACTATAACATAAATTGCTACTACAATAAACATAAATTGCTACTAATATAAACATAAATTGCTACTACTATAAACATAAATTGCTACTACTATAAACATAAATTGATACTACTATAAACATAAATTGCTACTACTATAAACATAAATTGCTACTACTATAAACATAAATTGCTACTACTAGAAACATAAATTGCTACTACTATAAACATAAATTGCTACTACTATAAACATAAACTGCTACTACTATAACATAAATTGCTACTACTATAAACATAAATTGCTACTAGTATAAACATAAATTGATACTATTATAACATAAATTGCTACTACTATAAACATAAATTGCTGCTAATATACACATAAATTACTACTACTATAAACATAAATTGCTACTACTATAAACATAAATTGCTACTACTATAAACATAAATTGCTACTACTATAAACATAAATTGCTACTACTATAACATAAATTGCTACTAATATAAACATAAATTGATACTACTATAAACATAAATTGCTACTACTATAACATAAATTGCTACTACTATAAACATAAATTGCTACTAATATACACATAAATTGTTACTACTATAAACATAAATTGCTACTACTATAAACATAAATTGCTACCACTATAAACATAAATTGCTACTACTATAAACATAAATTGCTACTACTATAAACATAAATTGCTACTACTATAAACATAAATTGCTACTACTATAAACATAAATTGCTACTACTATAAAATAAATTGCTACAACTATAAACATAAATTGCAACTAATATAAACATAAATTGATACTAGCATAACATAAATTGCTACTACTATAAACATAAATTGCTACTACTATAAACATAAATTGCTACTACTATAAACATAAATTACTACTACTACAAACATAAATTGCTACTACTATAAACATAAATTGCTACTACTATAAACATAAATTGCTACTACTATAAACATAAATTGCTACTACTATAAACATAAATTGCTACTAATATAACATAAATTGCTACTACTATAAACATAAATTGCTACTACTATAGACATAAATTGCTACTACTATAAACATAAATTGCTACTACTATAAACATAAATTGCTACTAATATAAACATAAATTGATACTACCATAACATAAATTGCTACTACTATAAACATAAATTGCTACTACTATAAACATAAATTGCTACTACTATAAACATAAATTGCTACTACTATAAACATAAATTGCTACTACTATAACATAAATTGCTACTACTATAAACATAAAATGCTACTACTATAACATAAATTGCTACTACTATAAACATAAATTACTACTACTATAAACATAAATTGCTACTACTATAAACATAAATTGCTACTAGTTATAAACATGAATTGCTACTAATATAAACATAAATTTCTACTTCCCCTAAACATAAATTGCTACTACTATAAACATAAATTGCTACTACTATAAACATAAATTGCTACTACTATAAACATAAATTGCTACTAGTTATAACATGAATAGCTACTAATATAAACATAAATTTCTACTACCATAAACATAAATTGCTACTACTATAAACATAAATTGCTACTACTATAACATAAATTGCTACTACTATAAACATAAATTGCTACTACTATAAACATAAGTTGCTACTACTATAAACATAAATTGCTACTACTATAAACATAAATTGCTACTACTAAAACCAATAATTAAAACACGTTGATTGTACACGCAGTCACAAGATGGACCATAGTATGAATCGCCAAACTACCACAGCACCATAGAGGTGGGTTAAAAACAATCCCACCAAATCTAGTATAAAGAGTTAATGAGCTACTACTTCTGCAACCTTACATTGGTACTATCACAATAATAACTTGGTATTGTCATAATCACAAACTGCTACTGTCACAGTCATCATCATCATGTGCCATACAGGTTGGCGTTGGCGATCATGTCTTTCCACAATCTTCTATCTACAGTGCATCGTATCAGTTCTCTTGTTGACTGTTTTCCGTGCCATGATACCAAGCTATCCAGTATTTTCTTTTTTTGTCGTCCGTGATCTCTCTTTCCTTTTATTTTGCCAGTTGTAACCAAGTATTCCAACTTTGCTCTTCTCATGATGTGCCCGAAAAATGTTTATTGTTTCTTTCTGATGTTTTTTAAGAGCTCCCTTTTTGTGTTGACCTCTTTGAGAACTTCATCATTGGTCATTTTAGCTGTCCAGGGAACTTTCAACATTCTTCTGAGAAATCCCATCTCTGTGGCCTCTAATCGTCTTTTCATTTGTTTGTCTACTGTCCATGATTCGCGCTTCCATTGTTCAGAATTGGTTATATATAGCTCCGATGAACTATCTTTCTCATTACTGTCACAGTAAGAAACTATTAATACCACAATTAGAACATGCTACTATCACAGTGATAACCTATTACTCCTACAATCATAACATGTTACTATAACAATAAAAACGTACTGCTTTCACAGTCACACATTGCTAAAACCATAATCATAACGTATTTCTATCACAAATATTACTTACCATCCCCACAATATGAACTTGCAACTTCCACAATCATCCATTGTTTCGTTCACAATCATAACGTGTGGCTATCACAATCTAACATGCTACTCCCATAAGCACAAAATCTTACAATCACAATCATAACGTGTTACTATCACATTCATAATCTCTTACTATCACATTCATAACTTGTTACTATCACATTCATTATTTGTTACTATTACATTCATAATTTATTACTATCAAATTCATAACTTGGTACTATCACATTCATAACTTGTTACTATTACACTCATAACTTGTTACTATCACAATCATAACTTTTTACTATCACACTCATATTTGTTACTATTACATTCATAATTTATTACTATCACATTCATAACTTGTTACTATCACACTCATACTTTGTTACAATCACAATCATAACTTGTTACTATCAAATTCATAACTTGGTACTATCACACTCATAACTTGTTACTATTACACTCATAACTTGTTACTATCACAATCATAACTTTTTACTATCACACTCATAACTTGTTACTATCACACTCATAACTTGTTACTATCGCAATCATAACTTGTTACTATCACAATCATAACTTGTACTATCACATTCATAATTTGTTACTATCACATTTATAACTGGTTACTATCACAATTCTACATTCATAACCACGCTCATGGAGACAAAAATCAATGAATATTTTCTACGTGCATTAAGATCATGGAACAAAATGTTAGTGTCCATATCTACGTCACGGGGTAGACGCATATCAGGAAAATAACTAGAGGAATAAGATAATACAAGTGGAATTATTACAATCTGAATAACCCCCTTTCCCTTCCTCAATTAAATACATTAAAATGAAGAGAACAATCATTTGAACATGTGATAAAACAGAACGTTCGAAAATTGACTCAACGAACTTTCAATAAATATTAATATAACTTAAAATTTAAGGGATAATCTGGAAAGTACATTGATGGAATATTAGAAACACTAGTACAATTGGTCACAAGATGAGCATAATACCACAAATTATATCGCATTGTCGATCCTAAAAGAAATAGTGAAAGTAAGGAAGAAAAATAAATCCATATAATGAAGATAGGAACGACATTGGTTAAGTTATGTCATAACTACGTGGGGTCGATGTTAATCCGGTGAGTGAATTTGCAAATATCAATTAACAATGAGAAAAAATAAAAAAAAATAATGAGAATCACGAAGATACGTAGCTTTAAAAGGATGGACATTGCAAGACAAAATAACTAACGTAGAATTATAGAAAAGTACCAGTCAAATCTCTCTCTCTCTCTTTCTCTCTCTCTCTCTCTCTCTCTCTCTGCGATCAAGACTCAATGAGAGTAGGATTCCAGACTCTCTTATGAAGGCTGGTTTAAGCGAATCGATTGCCCCATATAGTTTCTCTTCCAGGGAGGTGGGCGTGGACCACATTGCTCTTCTCAGGTCTGTGTCTTGAGGGCAATCCTGTAGAACCTGTTTTGTAGTCATATTGTCCAGTGTACAGTGGCATAGGCTGGTTGTACCTATTTCGAATTTGGTGAACATGTGATTTCTCATTCTATTGTGGCCAGTACGATGACTTGAGGGCGAAGTATGATGACTTGATCCCTCCTTGATAGTTGGTGGTATCCGTCACTCTCGTTATGCTTTGAGTGTTCTCGTTTCCATTTTTCATTGAACTGACCCTTGGGGATGGATTTGACTTCATCATAACTGAGCGGATGGTTCTCTTTTGGTAATCTCTCTCCCTCTTTAGCTAATTTGTCTGCGCGTTCGTTCCCGTTAGGTGTGATGGTATCTACTGAATGACTACTCTCTGGAAGTTATTGCATAGTTGGTCCACGGTTGTTCTCAAGTCATCTAGTTCATTGTTCTTGGGGTTTTTTAGAGCTGATAGTACTGACTGAGCATCAGTCAGAATCACCAATGTATTGTGCATGTTTTTTTTTGGGTTGTGTAGCCAGTGTTGCAGCATCTCTGAGGGCCTCAGTTTCTGCTTTAAAGTTGTTTGAGAATTTTCCAGTAGCTATTGACTTGGTGATCTCGTCCTGATTATTCAGCGTTAAGAACACAACTCCTCCTCCATTTCTGGTGGCATTTGTAGCAGAGCCATATGTGTATATGTGGGACCAAGAGTCCTGTGGGTAGGTATTGTGTATATGTTTTTCTGCTACGTGTTTCTTTCTGTGTCTGATTGTGTGCCTTTTTTCATGATTCCTGTTATATTTTCATTAAGTTCTGGTATTTTATGCTTTACATGAGGAGACATATCAGATGGGCCTAAGGGTTTCGATATTGTTTGGGAATGTACTGGGTCTCAGGTAGTTAGTTCATTGGCAATTGCAGCGAAATTGCTCCTCTTAAGTCGTACAATTTAGGGACCAGATATTCTTTGGTGCACGGGGTGTCTAAGGAGCCTTCTATATTTTTCCGGTTGTTGCAATACTTTAGTAACCCGTCTGTCATCTAAGGGTTGTATACCTGTTACTGTTTCTAGAGTCTTGGTATGTGTAGATTTCATAGCACCAGTGATGATACGGGCATCTTGGTTCTGTGTTCTGTTACTTTTGCTAAGGTGTGATTTGGAAACCATAGCCCAGGCTGTGACTTTATACTCTAGAACTAGTCTGACTCTTCCTACGTATAGCCTTTTCAAAATATTGCAGTCTGCCCCCCAGTCCGTTCCTGCCAATTTCTTCATAATATTTGTTTGTTTTCTAGCTTTATTCATTGCTCTTTCTATCTGATTTTTCCAAGTCATTCTGCGATTCATGGTGACACCAAGATATGTTGGGTTTTGGTTAATATTGAGTGCATGGTCTTTTATCTTCAAGTTTGCAGAGAGTGTGTTTCTTGATAGGCTGAAAATTGTATATGTAGTTTTTTTTTCGGTGATTGGTAAGAACCAGGTGTTCGTCCATTTTTCAAGTTCACCTAGGGCATCTTGCATCCTGGGTCCAGCCACCGACATACTTTCCTCACGAGCCCATAACGCTAGATCATCTGCGTATATTGCTGAGTTTATTCTGGGTGGAATGTCCATTACGATGTCATTTATGAAAATTAAAAAGAGTGTTGGGGACAATACTCCGCCTTGTGCGACGCCTTGTTCGATAGAGACCTTCTTACTTAATTGACCTTGAACTTGTACTCTGGCCGTTATATCCTGAAGGTATTGAGAGACCCAATTGAATAAACGGAAAAATAAACAGTCAAATAAAAGTGGGTAAAGAGATACAACGAAGACGATGACGCTGGATAAGAAACACACTTCGGAGACGAACTGAAAATAGTACACGAGAAGGACTTTTCTAAAATCTCGAGAAAAGAGACAACGAGGAAGACCAAACTATTCTTGGAGAAACCAGGGGAAGCAGTCATGGGGACTGCGCGGAATAATCTTAAAAAAATGGCAAAAAATAGAACGGCCTGCAAAGTATTTATTGAAGACCTATGCAGCAAGGGAGTTGAAAGAAAGAAGAGGAGGAAGAAGAAATATAAAAATACACATGGATAAAATATGAGTACCTCCGTAGTCGGAGTTATCTGCCTGTGCGGCGAGGGAACAATGTACACACGGCTGCCAGGGAAAAATGGATTAACGCGCAAAATTCAGATCCTAATCTCTAGGGACTTCGTCAAAAGTAAAAGCTGGCGAACGAAAAAAAAAATACACAATAATAAATGACCAGACGAATTAATATACGCACATGCAGTAGAAAAAAAAATCCTTCAGCAAAATAATTTGTATACCATGAATGGAATTTATAACTACAACATAAGTGATAGAAATTGCTATGTAACCAACAAAATTATCCATCGCATGAAAAGAATGTATACATCTATCATATTATAAGGAGAGCTAACCAGAGAACTGCAAAGGAAAACCACGAATCGAAAAAATATCCGCCGAAAGAAAATGAGGCAGAAAGTGGGAAATATTGAGAATACTGACACGAGAACAACTAAATACTGCATTTGTTTCATTTCCAATTGATCATTTGACTTTTTTTTTTAAAATTGTGTCCAGTTTTTTTCTCACTGCCCCACAAAATATTTATATATTTGCGTGTCTCTCTCTCATCTTTTTTAGCTATTCATTACCTAAGAAATGGTCTCCAAAATCAGTCTGTATTTACACCACATTTTACACGATCATCCAAAAAAATTTTGTTTTTTTTAAACATATAATCGGTTGAGATTGACAAACATGTGGAGACTACAGTTTGAGAACGATACAACAAACTTAAACTGTACTAGAGAGGAGAACAACAGTCCACACATTATAGAACGGCTGAAGATTTCATGTAAAAAGTAAAGTACCTCCGTCACGCAATGTGGCGTATAGGGAAATATGGTGTTAGTGACCCTATATTTTACAGACCTCCAGCAAGTGATTTTTGGGGTAATGTGGTCGGTATTACGCCCGTGCCACTTTACTTTCCCAGAAAAAAAATCCGTACCCAATTAAGGCTGTGTGACCTCGGAAGCCGTCGGTTGGGATCGAACCCTACCCCTTGTCCTGTGTAGTCGTGTTCACTAACCACAAAGCTATCGCGGCTCCCTAAGTTATAGACCAAGTATCAAAACTATTGAAAAACAAAGCAATAACTACGGAAACAAAATGGCCAATATACAAATCAATTTTTCTACCAACTCTGTGCTATCAGTGCCTGAATTGGACGCTGGAATCTTGAACAAAAAGAAAGATAACGACCAACGAAATTAAATGTGTCAGAAGAATAACAGGAAACAGCATAAGGGACAGAGTAAGAATACCGACCTGAGGAAGACAATTGAAAGTGAACCAACCATCGAATACATAAATAAACAACAGATAAATTGGTTCGACCACACAACAAGACAAAAAGAACTGACAATGACTCAAAGAGCCATAAACAAACGCTTCGAAAACGCCAGATTAAGAGGAAGACCGAGAAAGAGATGGATAAAGGGAATACTAAAGTCACTAGGAGGGATAACACCAGAAGAGGCCAACAGAAGAGCAAAGAATCGCAGATTGTATCTCCCCTCGACGGCAACGGCAATAGAGGAAGGATAGAAGAAGAATAATGGGAACACAAACAGATATGCAAGAAGGGCCGCCCACCCGCCCAAAATAATTCTATATCGCTAGCGATAGCACTGGCGTAAGAGATTGAGAAGGAACAGTGATAGTGTACATTTTTCAGCTTTCCATTTGTTATTTTGGGAAAAAATCAGCTTTTTTTGTAATGCACTTTTCGTATGAGTGAGCGTTTGTGTGTCTATAGTATATGTACATATATGTTTTTTTTTAATAGGTACCTATGTTTAAATTTACAACATTTCATCTTAATACATCTTCGACCTCAGGTCCACAGCTGGTCAGATCACTCAAATAACAGACCAAGGTATATCACGATTTGTTTTTGTTTTTCTTTCAGAAAGTAGATAAAAAACATATATAGATGTCCGGTCACGTGTTTCAGCCAGTTCGCTGCCGCTATAAGAGACGATGTGTACACTGAATGAGCTACAATTCTGACTTCCTATAATCGCTCTCGTCTCGCAGTATATCTTTTGCTAGACAGTTACAGGATAGTAAGTATATGTTCATTCTTTAATTATACACTTTTTTCATATTAAAATGTATCAAAGTAGCAATGTAAGCAGATGACGTGGTAACGTGGTGCACAGAGGCGTATGTAATAGTGGCCTCGAATTTGTTGCGAATGGTCACTCTTATTGTTGCTGATACACCATCTATTTTCCATGAATTCATAACTCTTTGCAACAAATTGGAGGTCACTCTTACATACGCTTCTGTCTACACTACCAATATAATATTGTTGCTAATACACCATCAAAATACCCCAAAAATAATGTGCCGAACGTCTGTAAAATCTATGATCACTAACACCATATTCCCTATACGCCACTTGGCGTGACGGGGTACTTTACTTTTTTTTTACGTAGCTTGTATGTCTTCTTTCACAGGCTCATTGTCTATGTACATGGGTCCTGGTGTTTGTTTTGGGGAGAGAGTGGAAAGTGTAGTACTGTATTTGACTATATTGTTGCTGATCCATGAATTCATAGCTCTTTGCAACAAATCCGGAGGACACTCTTACATACGCCTCTGTGCACCACATTACCAATATA
Organism: Megaustenia siamemsis; assembly: GCA_032433765.1. Lineage (NCBI taxonomy): Eukaryota > Metazoa > Mollusca > Gastropoda > Stylommatophora > Ariophantidae > Megaustenia > Megaustenia siamemsis. Next base: position 51,168,002 of record JAVIAB010000108.1, read on the forward strand.
ATATTGTTGCTGATACACCATCAATATACCACTTTAGCAAAAGATTTTTGTTTTGGGGAAAGAGTGAAAAGTGTAGTACTACGTTTGACTATATTGTTGCTGATACACCATCCTTACATGAAAAAAAAAATATTTTTAAAAAACAATTAAATCTTAACAATAATTCAATAGTAACCATAAAAATAATAATATTCCGATTGTTTACGATGAGTGATGATATCGTTTGACAGGGAACAGTTGGCTGTGTTCACTTTCTGTGCGGTTTCGCCTTATATCTTTTGGCGTGTGCTGAGACTGTTATGATGGGGACTACAGCTACCTTTCTTTGTTTGGGAGATGAGATAGTAATTCGGATGATTCCACTGGCACGGGCGTTTGAGTAATTATGGTTTTTAATTCGTTTGCAGTGATACCTGGGCCTTCCATAACCAAAAAACCAAAGAACCATAAAATTAATATTAAGAATAGTAGCAATAATAAATAACATCAGAATAGAATATTAAATGTTGTCAAGGATTTAGATCAATTACCTGCATATTCAAAGAAGAAATATATGATCTCTGAAATTGTGTATCTATCTTTCATTAGCCCCAAGTATTGTCAATATCTGCAATGTCGTTTCCTGTATAAATTCTACTATCTTTTGTAATTCTTGCAGTGGCAAACACAGTTTTGTCTGTAGTGTTGTGTCTATGGACAAATTAATTTCCTCAGTCTACTCTATTCAGTACAGTCTTGAAGTATGTGTGCAGCAGTCTGGGGCGCCTGACCACAAGTACATGTAGTTGGGGTGCCGATTTTAAATTGTGTGTACATGTGAATGTGGAGTCGATTGTGTCATGTTATGAGGCGTATATAACTTCTTCACTTCTACTCTTGTTATGAAAGGCATCCTGATTTGGGGCTTGTGGTCTTTTAATTGATTTGGTTATCTGTTTCTTATGATGGTAGTTAACCGGTTTATCTAGTTGTGTTCTTGTTGCGTCTTCTTTTGTCAGCTGATCTGCCCTCTTGTTTCGTGATATTCCACAGTGAGATGGAATCCACTTCAGGGTACCCTGTTGTGCTTGCAGAGTTCAGTCAATTAGGTCTGAAGATGTAGCAATTTCCCAGTGCCTGGAGCACTTATCTTACATCATCATCATTATCGAGTGCCGTCTCCGCAACGAAGGTTGGCTACCATGGAGCGCCATTCTGCTCTGTCTCTTGCTTGATGGTGTAGCTTGTCATGGGCTGATTTGTCCATCTTTTGATGTTAATCGTCCATGTTAGTCTTGGTCTGCCACTGCCTCTTTTGCCTTGTATTTTCCCCTCCAGGATTACTTTTAGTGACTATTGTGTCTTTTAACATGGCCCAAAAATCGCATTTGTTTGGTTTGAATTGTGCTTATTAGTTCTCTTTTCATTTTTAGTTGTTTTAAGACTTCATCCTTTGTTTTCTTTTCCTTCCATCCAATTCTACCCATTCTTTTATATATCCACATTTCAAAGGCTTCAATTCTCTGTTATGTTTTCTTGTCTAATGTCCATGTTTCTGCACCATATAGGAATATTGAGAAGATGTAACATTTTGCTATTCTTAGGTTTAGTCCTGGTGTTATTTGTTTTGATGTTTGTATGTACTTCATGACATTAAAATTACTTTTTGCCATTCATATTCTTTTGTTTATTTCAGTTGTACATTTTCCATCACTGGTAATAGTATGTCCAAGGTAGTTGTAGTTCTGAACTGTCTCCAGGTCTATTCCTTCAATTTTGATATCCACTTGTGGGTTTTGAGTATTTTCTTTGTTTATGATCATAGTTTTAGTCTTGTTGTATAACCCGTATATAAACCATCAAATTGTACATGTGCTAGACCATAAGTGAGAACATTTTCGTAGACCATAAACATTACTAGCAATATCATAATTACAGGAAAACTATTACACACAAAAGAATATAATTATGCATACATAAACAAGTAAAAAAGTAAAGTACCCCCGTCACGTCAAGTGGCGTATAGGGAATATGGTGTTAGTTACCATACATTTTACAGACCTTTGGCACATGATTTTCAGGGTAATGTGGTCGGTATTACGCCCGCGTCGCTTTACTTTCCCAGAAAAATCAGGTACCCATTTAAGGCTGGGTGAACCCGGAAGCCGTCGGACCCCTTGTCCTTTGTAGTCCAGTTCACTAACCACTGAGCTATCGCGGCTCCCATGCATACATAGACGCATCGTAAATATAATTACAAACAAAATAAGTTACAAACAGAAACAAATAATCAACGGTTTCTATTGATCACATAGAACTGTAAAAAAGAAAATTACAGACAGCTCGGAACGTAAAGCGGAATATAATAGACATCATATGATAATACAATTACAATATTTCAACAATTAGTACAAATTGAACAATAAAGGAGTGTTCATTGTTAAAATGGAAGAAATATTCGAAGTAGTTTATCTACCAGCACTAAGGTACTATTGTTAAACACGTACTGGACAAAGGCACATTTTATCATCTAATACGTGACTGCTGATGTTGGTGGTTGTGATTCAATAAAATGGCAATCTTTACAGTTGTTTATGAGTCCTATCTGTTATTGATTTCTTTCTACCATGTCATTTTTTTGTAAACTGTGTTGCCGCTTTCTCGTCTTCTCTCATCGCAAGAGAGGAGAGGTGGGAGTTTAGAAATGCGTGCTAGTCTCAATACGCGAAGGTATGTCCGAGGAAAGGGTGAAATTAAAACTTACAAAAACAATACTATAATTATGTAATAAGTTTGTGTTACAAGCTGCGTTTTTGTGTCTATCCGGTAATTGGTGAACACAAAAATGACATTGTAACAGAGTTGTATGTTTGTAGATACTGGATTTAGTTAAGACACAATCCAATCAACCTGAGAATCAACATACTTTGAGTTAACCAGTAGCTACCGGAACCCAACGTAGAGGGGAGAAAATAATAGTTCCTAATATTTACCTGCCATGTATATCGTAAGATTCGACTAAGGAGGTTTGGGATCATCGCCTGTGCAATCAATCAGGGCGTGCACGGAGAAACATTGTCAACGAAATATAAAGAAGGATTTTGGGAAATGCTGTGACAAGTCGTAGGGTCGTGAATATGGGGTATTTCTGACTTCAATGAAACTGGTTCCATGGATAGAAAATGCTAGAATAGAACCCGTTGAGTAATAAAATATAACGTAATTAACATCACATCCACATTATGACATCAATTGCTTGTTTCTTACCATAGGAGATTGTCATATTGTTTCTCGTAGCAATTGTTGGCATGATTCTTCTGTCGGCGGTTTCATGTCAAATTGATTGTAAGTTATGTTTTAGATCGCATTTATATTACAGCAAAATGTATCAAATTGTCTATTTTTAACTATTTTTACCTGACAACAATATGTGTATCATTAATGTTTAACAAATGCCTTTTTTACTCATTAATTAAAATTATTGTTAGCTTAAATTTAAGTTTGGCTAACAGAGGATGATGATCTGAAACCACATATCCTCCTCCTTATACTTTTCCATCCTGTAAGGATGACTTAAACCTATTATTAATACATACGTGGTAGATTTGACTCTCCGTTCTATGATCTGGTGACACACATGTATCTTTATGTAATAAAAGGATGGAAATGGCAGGACAAAATAACTAACATGGAATTATGGAAATGTACCAGTAAAATACCAGTGGGTAAAGAAATACAGCGAAGACGATGGCGCTGCATAGGACGCACACTACGGACGCCAATTGAGATTATTACACAACAGGCCCTTTCTTGGAATCCCCAGGAAAAAAGACATAGAGGAAGACCACGGAATTCTTGGAGAAGACAGATAGAAGCAGAGATGAAGAAGATGGGGAAGATATGTAACGATTTTAAACGAATGGCAAGAAACAGAACGGCTTGGAAAGTGTTTATTGAAGACCTATGCTCCACAGGGAGCTGAAAGGTAAAAGAGGAAGAATTACAATTGTTTTCTTTTCATGTTAACATTACTAATAGTATTTGTAAACGTACTCACTTTAGATTCATGACGATCACTTTATAATAAGGCTTACATATTTGGGTTTATTTCAATTTCCCTTTGACTAGTATGAGTGGTAATGTTTATACCTGATTACTTCAATATCAAAGACGCATATAATGACACGTAAATGAAAAAAAGAACAATAAGTAAAATAGCCACGGGTTATATGGACAAAACAATAAAGGAAGGGAAACAAATTAATATAATTAAAAATTTTAAACATTAAAGCAATTACATTATAACATTATGTCAACCAGTAATGATGTAAAGTAAGGAATCCAAAAGGAAAGAAACATTGCCTAAAATAATTAGGCAGAGATAAAAAAAAAAGTATAACATGAAGAACTAGGAAAAGTAGAAGGTGAAAGAGAAAACGTTAACAAGTGGAGAAGTAAGTTACAAGTCATCATCCATTCTTTCCTGTTAACTATCTTTTTTCTTGCCTGCTTTATCTTTATTGCAGATAAAGCTCTTCTTCCCCACTTCCACGACTATCTTCTATCGTGCTTCTTTCTTTCCTTTTTTCTCACTTTCATCCTACACTATAGGACCCCTCCATTCAACCATCATCATGAGACCATTTTTAAAATCTCATTGTTTGGCTGCTTCTGGAACAGTGAAATCCTACCTGCTCTATTGTCTATAATGATGTTAACAATAGGCATGTAAACCCAGGACCCCATTTCTTTTCCTCATTATCAATTTTCAGATCAGGTTTAGAATTTCGTGATTATATTTTCTGTGTTTGCTTTAGAATAGTGTGTGCATATTTGGACAGACGGGGACATAAGAAAGAACTGAGTTTTTAAACAACTGACCATAACAGAGACATAACTTAATATAAACCAAACAGGACAAACGATTTTTTTTCTGATATTAAACAATAACAAAGTAGTCTTGGGGGTGAAACTAAAATTAAAAGGTAGAAGCTGGCTAAGATTTATGTGGGCCAACAACATAAATAGATGGGCAGGAGAGTCTTTATCAACGTGCACATTAATATTGCATGGTTAAATGGGACCCGAAAGTAGCCAACTTAAGTCCTTCTTCTTGTTTCTTTCTTCATTTGCTTTCAGCGTCGATGGGAGATATAATGTGCGGTCTTTGCTCTTCTATATGCCTATACTGCTGTTATGTTTCTTAGTGTTTCAAATATTTCGTCAATCCGTCTTTTTCGTTGTCGGCCCCTGGGTCTGGTGTTCTCGCAACGTTTATTGAATGTTTTCGTGTTGCGTTGTGATCTTTCTGCCTTATCACTTGGCTAAATTTGGTATTTGTTGTTTCTTTATGTATTCTAAGAGGGAGAATTAGTCCTAGTTTTTTTCTCAGTTCCTCACTTCTGATCTTATCTCTCTGACTGGTTCTTGTTGTTCGTCTAACATATTTCATCACTGTAGTGGATACTTTTCTTATTGTTCTTGTATCTAGAGTACAAGAGTGGCAATTGTTGTACAGCGTTGGGATGAAGATTGTATTGTAGAATGTCCGTTTAACTTAAGTTACGGAGACTGCAAAATACCACGTGATTAGACTGGTGTAGAAATAACTATTATTTTCTATCTCGAACAGAAAACATTATTTTTACTTGTCAATAACATCTCGATCTAACATACATGTTATTTTGCTCTATCAGGTGGAAATATTGCATTCACGGCAGGACTTGCTACCAGCCATGTCATACCCGCTAACCAAAGGGTTTTGTACGACAGAGTGATTCTCAATCTGGGAAACGGTTACGATATATCTACAGGGATATTCACAGCTCCAAGAGTAATATCACAGTTGTTATATTTAACAGCTTTCTAGAAAAATACCATTGGCTAATGTTACAAACTGGTGTTCAAAATTTTAGTCTAACCCTTCATTTAATATACATTCGCCTCAAATAGCTTCACTCACCATCTTCATGTGCCATACCAGTTGGCGTAGACGATTATGTTCTTTCACAATTTTTATCTACGGTGCATCATATCAATTATGTTGTTGACTGTTGTCCATGCAATGACAAAAAAGCTA